>VZUI01039152.1:0-13903 GCA_013401135.1 Cettia cetti
ATTATATGAAATTTATGGCCTTAATATTCAAATATAGTATCAGATTATATAATAGAAGCTTAATGTGCATGTGTAATCTAAGAAGTCATTGAAAGGACACGAGGAAGATGATGAGCCTTACTCCCTACGACCCCCGGAGGTGGGGAGACCCCCTAAAAGGGGATAGTGGAGCATGCGTAATGAAGATGATGAGGGGTGGAGATAAGAAAAGTTACAAATCAAAAATGGGTGGTGATGGGTGAGGACGGAGAGAATAAACGGGTTAATCTTGGGGAGTCTCATCCGTACACGGTGGGATCCAAGTCCTGACCCTGTACCCCCGTGCAGTCCTTTTTGCTCACGCACTATTATTGGAACCAAAATGTAATATTTACTATTATGTATTTAAGCTGCTAAATTGAAATTGTTGCTACAATTAAAATTACTGCTACATTTAACTTTGTTTTGCGTTGGTTTTTTTATTGGCTAATTGGGCAGCTTGGGCATTTATAACACAAGGCATTCACATGTTTGTGTGATATTACTTATACGTAACAGTTATAGAACATAACTGATGACTGCAGGGCTATAACTGAAGACGATGTTGACAGTACAAAAGCTGATGTTCCCTAGCATCACTCATCTTTCCTTCTCTGTCTTTGCTATATACCTGAGAAATAAAAATATGCAAAGCTATCAAAAAAGAAGTGCTAAGACAGTTTTAAAATAAATTAAATGAAACCTGAAAAACCCAAATCTTTAAAGTGTCTCTTAAAAGGCTCCTGTGGACAAACTCTCAGAGTTAGAGCAAAGATATTACATTAAAGAAATGTGTTTCTTTTTTTGTTGTTAATGTAAAATAATTGCTTTGTATTTAGTATGAATACATGAAAAGTTTAAATCACATCACCACTCCGTTTTTAAGGGGAAAAATTCACTAGTCATACTGCTGACATCATTTACTCTAAAGAGGTAATTCACTTCACCTTTGACACCAGTATTGCAAGAGGAATTTACTTTCCAAAGAAGAAATTTTATTCTGCTAATAATATGTCAAAAGTTTGCAGTGAGAAGTCTCCAGGGGGGTTTTTGTGGTTTTTTTTTTGGGGGGGAGAAAAACAAATAAAAATAATTAAAATAAAATAAACCCTCTTGTCCTGTCAAGTTTGCAATATTGGCAGTTCTCCAAAGTGAGTTACACTCTGAAATGGAGTGCACAAACAAAAAAACAAACCAAACCAAAAAACCAAACAAATCCCCCCAAAAAACAAATACCTCTAAAAACAAAAACATCCAAGTAACAAAGTCCCTATGGCTTTATATTTTTGTTTCTCTTGGCTAATTATTAGTTGGCTCACTATCATCACTGACTATGACATATCAATTGCTATCAAAAAAGTAAACATAGCTTAGTCCAAATTTAATTTTCAGATGTCTACTTTAATTACTATTCCAGCTCTGCAGCATACGATAATCTTTATCATAAGACTTTCTGAAGTAGCACAGATGAACAACTTTGTTAGATGTTGCTACTTGACTTGTACACTGTGTATAAAAAAGGAGAGTTCTCATGCGCTAGTTAATTAATTGGATTATGCCTTCAAAAGGATTGTCACTTCATATGCCCTTATTCTAAACACTTTTAAAGAAAGTTTGCAGAATACTCTTCAGAAGAATAACCTAAGGATGAACTTTCAACTTGTGCAATATCACTAATTTCTGTGATACTAGAAAAGGCAGTTTTTGAGGGCACAAAGAAATGTTAAGAAGATGATGTGCCGTACTTTCATGAAGTGTGGCATCTAAGGAAGAGATATATCTTTAGTAGTACTTTAAAAGTGTTGCTATCATGATTCCTAATTTTTTTGTTCTGTGAATGGCTTCTTTTTTTCTTACAATATAGAATTTAGGCTAAGGGATTGGTCAAATATACCCTGGACATCAGTAAATGGGAAGTATTAGACATAGCATTATACAAACATTTTTGCTGTATAGATATATTTATATTCCTTAATACATTAGTCTTTGTTCCTGTATCACCTTAGGAATAGCCTGAATATTAACTTAGCACACAGAAGTAGACACTGAATCTGGCTGGAATAGCATAAAAAATTCTGCCTGAAACTAAAAATACTTTCCCATCATGGATGGTAATTTTCCTTAGAGAAAATCTATCCTGTATTCATGCACATGGTCATAGTCTTCTGAATAACTCTGAGACAAAAATTTTTTTTATTTTCAGGTTTTTGGTTTTTGGTTTTTTTTTTAACTTCACTTGACTAAAACACATAGGAAAGACTAAGGGAAAGATTAGCAATTTTTTCAGACCTGTAAAAATTCCAAATGCACACCAAAACACAGTCAGTCAAAACCTACCAGAAATACTGAAAACTCTGATAAACTGAATATTATATTTACAAGTTTGCACTGATCCCAGGTTTTAAAGAAAAAAAAAAAAACACAAACGAATGAAAGTTTGTGGAAATCAGTAGTGATTGCAGTAAAGGACCTCTGCAGAATGAGAAATATACAGAAGTGCACAGTAGACTATAAAAGGATTTCAACTGAATGACTGACTAAATTGGCCGTTTGGCCTGTTAAATGCCTACAGATGCAGAGTCTGCGAAGGGTGTACAGATGGAATTAACCATGCTCCACTCTGATAGCCCACCTTCAAGGTATCCTTTTTTCAGACCCCAAATTTCCCTTTAACAGGGTCACACACAGATACTTAGAAATTCTAGTGATTAGAAGAATTCTGGTACATTAGGCATGTCTGAACACTTGATAAAATTTTATTTCTTAGATGAAACTACCTACCATCAGCCTGAGGAATATTTTCCAGCTATGTGATTCTGGGGGAGTAGTATTTATCTAGAGCTATATGCATGCAGGGGATTGTCACATATTGTCATGAAAACGTTCACATATCAATGGAAAGAGTATCCCAAATGAGATATAAACTTGCTTGAGGGCAGAGGAATAACATTTTTATTTAACCTTTTGTTGTTAATTCTTCTCTTGGGAGAGAAATAAATGTTTCAGGCAGATGAAGTACTTGATTTTTACTTTAACTTTGTTGACTCTAAAATGCTTGGGGGCAAAATAATGGTGCTTTACAACTCAAAATTTTTTGAGGACAAGAAAAACATAGTTTTATAATAAAAGTAGTATTTAATGATACATATTTTATGCTGCCACAAGATTTTCCATTTCAAGAGATTGTTTAAATCTGCAGGCATACACATTATTCTGTAACCTGACATTCAGCATGAAGAAGAAAAAAAAAGTACTTCCTTGCCTTGATATCAGAGGCATGACCACCCAATATTAATTTATACAATTCAGATGACTAATACATCTGGTATATATATCTGGTAGCATGACTAATACATCTGGTATATAAGTCCTTTTTTTCAAACACCGAAGGATCAAAATAAACACTAAGTCACTAAGCCTAAGAAGTACTCAGAAGCTGAGAAAATAAAATTAATGAAATGATTAATATTTAAACTTGTCTAGAAAGAACTGTCTTCAATATTTATATAGCATCATAAAACTACACCAGAAATGCTAAATACTGCGAAATATTTAAAATCCAGAAAGCAAGTCTGTGTCACTAAAATCCTTTTTCTTAGACAGCTTCATTGCAAATTCTTGCTTCTTTGCAAAGTTTTACGCAGAAAAACCTTGCCTAGCAGAATTCCATCTGAATTGCTTAAATAGCTGTTGAAACACCAAAGATATTTATTAATTGCTATTGTGCAAGCTCTGAAATTTGTTTTGTAGATGACTTGGTTTACGGAATGAAAAATAATAAAAATCCTCTTATTTCACATTTTTACCAAACCCTAATATGAAATAAAAGATTTCATAATGGGCTAAAAGATCATTAATTCAGACTGATAAACATCTGATTTGTCTTGTTAGGGAAGCCAGTGAATAAGAAATATAAAAGCCAACAGATTATGCATTGAATTTATTTTATCTGCCCACTTTCTGTGTTTTGTGACTGCTACATAAGAAATGATAGTACTAATTTGATGGTTATTACCTCTTTACACACTGTTGATGTCTGTGAGCTCACCTTGAATCACACACATACTTTGAGGGTAAGACATTGACATAATGTCTTCAACTTCCTGAAAACTTCTGCTAGAAATGGAAACAATCAAATCACTGACTTTGCACTTTTGTGTGTTAGGCAGGATCCACACAGAAGCAATGGCACGTGATAAAAAGAGGAAGTTCTCATCTTATTAATTTTATAGTTGAGGGCAGTACTGGGAAATACATCTATTCATTTGACAGGCAAGTAATTTCCAAAACATTGGTGTTTCTTGGATTTGGTGGTTTTGTATGGTGTCTGTATCTTACTTCTTTCAGTTTCAAGGGGAAAATCCAAAATTTCATTACATCATCTGTTTCTGAAACTGGACCAGGATCATATTTCTCTTACTCTGTCCCAGGATCATGTTGATAGTACAGAGGTGTTGGTGTGGTGTGCAGGTTTATTTTTGATCAGTTCTGTACTATCAGTCAACTTGTACAGGAAGAATGGAGCATAAAAAGCCCACATACACAGAGCATTCCCTAAAATTTTAAGTTGCTCAAAGGAAAAATGTAACAAAGATTAATTACTGTGATTAATCTTTGCAACAGCAAAACACAGTGAATTGCAAATCTAAAACTAGTATTCCCTTCTATACCAAGAAGAAAAGGAGGCTTTACTGAGGAGAAACAGCAGCACTGATCAGGCAGAGCATCCTAAACCAGGAGAAACATGACTGTGGCACTTACTGTCTCTGCTTTTCCTTGCTTTCTCTTCTTATGTGGGAAGGATCTTCCATTCAGACTTCTGTATTTTCATCAAATATAGAATGTTGACAGGTGTTGGATGCATGATCTTTGTTTACCTAAAACTAGTGCTACTCAAACATGTGCAACCTATGTTAGAACTTCTGTAACTGCACTATGAAAAGTTTCTGGATGCAGTATTTAATTTTTAACTTATAGCACAGAATTTAAAGCACCTAATTTATAAGAGACCATTAAAATAATTTGTTTTGCAATCTCTGTTCAAGACAATGTGCTGGTATTCAAACCATTCAATGAAAATAGGTGTGGGGCAATGCTGTCCCGAGTGAGACACAGTGATCACCACGGAGTCGAAGCAGGAAAAGAGGAAGTTTAATTTTTTTTTACAGCTTATATAGATTTCTAAAAAGGAGACCAGATTGGAAGACTGAGGTTCAACCTCTTCAACTCCACTGGTGTTAGAAAGTGTCCATCAATTGTCCTTTCACAGAAAGGTATGTAAAAACATGATAAAGAGTTCTGTAAACATTACTTTGTTTACATGAAATTTCTGACTCCAAGGCTGAAGGCTGGGAAACAAGGCGGCAAATAGATATTTTAGTTTTTTGTAATGCCTTGGCTTTTGGTGATGACTGCAGTGTATTCACACAAGTGAGAGTTAACACTTGGGAAACTTAAGATACAAAAATATAAAATCCAAAATCACCTCTAATTTTGAGTAGCTGATATTAACTACTGAAGAGCATTTTTCCAAAGTTTTTAATTGATGTATTTAATTATAATTTCCATTATGTATCCCTTCAAAAATCTTGTAGATAAGAAGCCAAAATGCTATCATTTCAAGTCTTCAGAAAATGACACATCTGGTTTCCTGACTATTCTGAAGTTTAAAAAAATGTCAACTCCAACTCCAAACTTAGTTCACATTAATAATAATGAGGCAATTATAAAGAAGGCCTGTATTCTAATTCTGGTTGTAAAAATAAACCTTATCACATTCTAATTGCATTTTTTCTGATAATAGCCTAAAATGCTTTTAAACCCTACCCACTTAGTGGAGCAACCCTGTTGGTCCTGAATACCACATACAATTGAACTTTAGATAAAAAATAGTGTATTTTGGTAATTCAGTGAGGTGCTTTCTTTTAGGAAGAGGCTAACAGATGAACAAGTAATTTAAAATCTCTTTTTAATGTTCAGATGATAAGGATTGTATTAAATCTTCCAATATCCACTATCTAGTGCTCATGTAGATGGTCAATGCTATAAAAGATGGTATTTATCTTGCACTCAGAAACTCTCCCTTCATGACTTTGTTATCCATATTTCTTTCCCTGGGAACTTGCAGTTTTGTCACTAAAAATACTTCCACTGAAAGTAAATCTCTGTGAATGCATGGCCTGCTGATAAGAGATGGGGTCTGGAAGGCAGGACAAGAGAGCATGAAAAGATTGACAAATCCCCTCCTCTCTCTACTATCAATATTTCTGTTCTTGGTAGTGTTTTCCAGTTTTGATTACAAAGGAAGTCAATGATGCAGTAGTTCTTGAAACTGCTAATATACTTCAGATACCTAATGCTGCAGGATAACATAAGCAACTTGAAATTACTAATTTTTACCCATTCTTATGAGTCATCCATTTTAATTTAATGACTATGTTTTTAAAAGCCATTTCAGATATGCAAATATGTGAAAACTTCGTTAGAAACTCAATGAGGTTTAAGTACAAACCATAATCTGACAGAAACAATAGTGTTTAAAATTACAAGCAGATGGGAAAAGAATAAAATAGAAAAAACAATTTTCCTGCTAGGACACTATATTGTTTAAAGTTTGGTATAAATTATGTCTTTTGTCACAATCAGGACACAAATTTTAAAGATAAACAAAGCAAAAATGTAGATTATAACAAAAAGCAATTACTATTCTGTGCTTGGAAATATTTAATGATCAGTATTTAAATACAAAACATAAAAATCTGCTAAGCTAGGACTAAGCTAGGCAACTGAGATCTTATCATATGGAATTCAAATTTTTAGTGAAGTCTGAAAAATGGAACAGTTAGGGAAAACTACATCCTGCAAAAATTTTAAGCTACACGTATCTGCTCTTCACTACATGAAGAATGTGCTAGATGTGATAAATATAGAATAATTTACAATGGGCTCTGCCTATCAAATCTATGAATCTACTTTTCATTCCTAAAAATATCAATTGCCCTGAACAACTTATAGTTGAAACTGTGAAGAGATATAAAATAGGTATGAAGTAACAATGAAATCTTTATGTTTCACAATAAATGTTTTTATTCTATTCACTGATAAACAATTGTTTTATTATCTTCCAAATATTTAGGTTTGTGTAGGGTCCAATTCTGGAAATATTCCACTTGTACAAACATACTGTGTATAAAAAAATTACAAAGAAATTAGATTAAATTATTAAAATATTAAGAAATATTTTAAAGGCTAATAGTAAAGAGAATAAATACACTTTAACCATGGAATGACAGAATCGTAGAATGGTTTGGAAGAGACCTCTGAAGTCTAGACCATCTAGTTCCAAGCCCCCTGCCATGGGCAGGAATGCCTCCCTGTAGACCAGGTTGCTGAAAACCCTGTCCAAGCTGGCCTGGAACACTCAGGTTGCTGATGCTGCTGTCAATACAACTGCAGAGGTTTGACCAGGAAGTCTTTACTGAGCCAAGTTGGTCTCCGGCCTTCCTTACATGTACGATTACGCTTGAGCACGGAGACCTCTTCCACTTTAAGAAACATTCTCAAACAGCTGCCAGCTCTCAGTCTCATCCCCAAGGTATCATTAGTGCCATCGTCATGGTTAGGGTTCAGGGAGCAGATGGGCCTCCAGATCCAGGGACTCTTTACTGGGACAGACACACCAAGGGAAGCACAGAACTGCACCAAGGTTGCTGTCTCGGGACCTTTCTTGTCTGGGGGACTCTGCCACGGCCCCAAGCTGCCATTTCAGCTAGGATTAGGGTCCAGAGATCCATAAAGACTGCACCACCAGAGACCCTGGAGGTGGAAGGGGAATGCCAAAGGTAGCACAGAACGGTGTAAGCATTGCTTTCACCACAGCTTTTGAACCCAGTTTCCCTGAAAGTGTGGGATCTCTAAACCCTAACCCTAATGGCAACTAGAGTTTGAGGTCCCCAGTGCCATGGGTGTCCCAGATTTTTTTTAACCATTACTGGAGGTTTAATTAAAGAATTGTTTTTCTTTGCAACTGAATAACTTGTTTAAAGTAATATTCAATTTAAAACAAAATTATAACCCGTCATCTAATGCAAATAGTCTAAAAATCTGTCAAGAAAAGGAGTGAGAAAGCCCTCTCAGTTTGAGAAAGCCGTTTTGGTGACACAAAATACTCAAATTCTTTTAAAAGGTCACACATTGCTAGGTAAGAGTCTGAGTGACAATGTTGTATGTATATCTGTTAATATGAGTGGGGGAAATTCCAGTTCATTGGGGCCACAGATACGACAAAAATTCATGATTTTCCAACACTGCAACAGCAAATCCCTCACAAAACAGTGTAGAATAAAAGCAACACAAATGGCATAAAAATTACTATTTCCTGGAAACATAGGAAATGTCACATATTATGATTTTGTTGTTGTTGTTGCTTACTTTTTTAACCATTAGAGTGGTAAAATTCTGTAGCAGGCTACTGACAGGGCTTGTGGGATGTCTGCCATTGGAGGTGTTTTGGAACCTGCTTGGATTAGACCTGTTTTGAGTAGGGAATTGGATTAGGTGACGTCTTGATACTCCTTCCAGCCTCAGATTCTAGTTCTGTGATTGCATTATTCTGGTGAACCATCAGCTTGGTTTTTCAGGCTGTTAATTTACAGTGGAGGCTCTCTACAACTGCCTGTGAAGAAGTTGCAGCCTGGTGGAGGTCAGCTTTTTCTCCCAGGCAACTGGTGACAGGACAAGTGGACACAGTCTTAAACTGTGCCACAGGAGGTTTAAGTTGGTCATTAGAAGTAAAGAAGTTCTTTACAGAAAGGGTTGTTGGGTATGGAAAGGGCTGTCCAGGGAGATGGTGGAGTCACCATTTCTGGAGGTGTTTAATACAAGACTGGATGTGGCACTTTAAGGCCATGGTTTAGTTGACAAGGTGGTAGGTTGGACTTGATTGTCTCAAAGGTCTTTTCCAACCTACATGATTCTGTGAATCTGTGATTGTTATTCACAACAGTGCCATAGGTTTTAGTGCTTTCTCTACTTAGCTGCACCCTCTGCTATGTTTAAATATTTCCACACTGGAGACATGCATTTTTTTTTTGTGCTCTGCTGTCTCAGACACTTGCTTTTAAACTTATTTATCACTAAATGGCTTGTCTTTAATCATTCCTCAAGTATCTTTACTTTGTTGTAAATAAATAGTTCTGTCTGTTATAGGATGTCAACATTTCTACAATTCTGTAAAAATACACTGTAGATGGTATTTGAATACTGATGGTTACTTGAAGTAACATTAAATAATCTTTCAAGGTATCTTCTAAATGGGTAAAGTAAATATTAGAATGCTGTTCACAATTCCTCCTAAAGAAAATTTTTAAAAAAGGATGAAGTTGGATGACTTGGAAATGACATTTCCTTGGTCCCATTTGAAAGAGCATAGACACTGCAGTGAAATATCACTTCCAATAATTCTCAATACCAACTTCCAGAACCATGTACAGCTGTGCATATATGATATATACACACACACACACACACATGCAAATGCATGGGTAAAAGGTGAGCTTTACCCTCATAGCTGTCCTTCCATGATGACTGGAAGTATGCCTATAACCAAATACCAAACAAATTATTAATAAGATTATCTAGTGGTTCATTTTCATCCACATTTGCCCATTCACATTTTGAAAATAAGATTTGACATACCAAGTTATGTACGTTTTCAAGTCAATTGGATTTGAAATAACATCATTACTAGAAAATAAATCATTAGAAGTAAAACCTAACATCAGAACAGTAAACGAAAACAAGGGAAAAAAGCGCCAGAGAACTTTGATACAAATCCTACTAATGGCAAAATGCTCTTGAACATGACATGGATATGATACATATCATCCACTGAGATTCTTTAATCTAATTATACGTTTTACCTCATTTAATGCTTTGGACGTTGGATGTTTTGCTCAATAAAAAAGCAGAAGGCCAACATCACAATAAGAACTTCAATTTAATATATTTATCATATTTCAGCAGAACCTTCTTTTATTTTTGGAATGTATTATACAAAATGCATCAGCTGAATGATAAAGGAAAAATTAGTTATGGCAAGAGATTAGCTATTACTGGTGTATCGTTTTCTGCAGAAAAATAATGAAACTATATTGAAACTAAAGAGTTTACTACATTTTTAGAAATAAGTATGTAGCAGGAATATTTAATACTCTTCACAAGTTATTTTCTTCTGCTTTAGTGCATAATTTCTTTCATCATTCTCTCAAACATTAGAAATTGTTCTATGAAATGATGCAATCAAACCAAATTATTTTGGAACATAATAGCTCAATACTCACATGCTGTCTGACAAGGCCCTTACGTACTACATCTCTATTTTAAGAGAATAGCTTAAGTACACAGAAGGTCTTATCCAATGTCAATGAAGTCAACAGAAGGAATCCAACTTACTTCTTTGGATAAATCCATAGCTTCTTACAGGCATCTAATGTTTCGATGTTGATGCAAATCTTAACCAGACAAATTACGATATTTATGCTTTAGCTTCAGCTGTAAGGCATGAGGAAACAATGACAGTGTTTAGTTTTTCAATGAGAAAAGTCTACCTATCAAATTTAATTTTAATAACATTAATACTGTCAATGAAATTTAAAGAAGTCTATCTGCTGGACTGATAAGGTGTTTTAAAACTCTTTAATTTCATACAGATATTAATGTGATATTTCTCAGATCTTTACAGATAAATAAGCTTCACTATACTCTTTTTCACTGAGACATCAGCTTGTAAGACAGGATCACGGAGGTTACTTCTCCCAAATATTAGAAAAATGTTTTTGTTAGTGTCCTATTGATCTCATAACTGTACATGGGGAAGACTTAGCAGTGACTTCAGGGGAACCAGGATTTCAGATAGTATTATTAGATAATTCTCAACAAGTTTCTTTTTAAAACTTCTGATTAAAGAAAGTGAACAAAAAGAATGTCCAAACATCACTTCCAGTGCACACCATTCTCTACTTGTTTGTGTTTGAAAACATCTGAAGCAACCAGAATTTGTTAAGGTTGCTGAGTCGACATTAAGAATGGTTGAGTGCCCACAAATATCTAGTGATGTCAAGGGCATTTTTTTTTTCCAAATTTATTTCTTATCTTAATTATGTGTAAAGCCATCTGAGCATGTTAGTGGAATGACAATGAATGTATAAATAAATATATTCAGGGCACTAAAACTTAGGAGGAGAGAGAAAGAAGGTAAAAAGTTTGTAATCATAAACATCAAGCACAAAGAAAGTAAGATGAAAATGTGGTCAACCCTTCTCTACCCTCAGAAATATATATCTACTATGCAATAAACCTGCTTGAATGACAGCTATATTTTTAAAAGATGCATAGAAAATGAACAAAGTAGTATCTGAGAACTCTAGTCATACATTCCAAGCAAAAATTTGATTTTCAGCATGTTTGTGGAACCTGCATCATAAAACACTGAATTTCATGATCCTGTTTTCTAAAGGGTTCTAATGGTGCAACATTCATAGAATCATAGAATCATAAAATAGTTTAGGTTGGAAGGGACTTTCAAAGATGGATGATCTAGTCCAACCCCTTTGCCAAGGGCAGGGATGTATTTCTCTGGATATCCACAACTCTGAGCAATCCTTTCTGGAGTCTCACCACCCACATTGTAAAAAATGTCTTCCTTATGTCTAAATCTGCCATCTTTCAGTTTAAAATCATTGTCCCTTGTTTTTTCACCACAGACCTTAAAAAAGTATTTTTCTGACTTTCTTAACACCCCTTTATATATTGAAAAAACATTGAGTTCTCCATAATCTGAATTACATACACTCTTACTTGAGTCACAATCAATGGTGGTTGCTTTTGGTAGTCTACCGGGGGAAAAAAAAAATCCCTCAGTCTTTCAGGAGATATCCAGAGATGAAAACAGGAAGAAAAAAACCCAAACAAAAGAGAACAACTCTTCATTTTCCTTAATTTTTCTACGAGGGTATAAGCATTTATTGTAAAAAAAAGTCTTGAAAACTTCTAAGGCCAGAGACTACATACCTCACAGTCTGTTCCAAGACTTTACTGCCTTCAAGATGAAAAAATATCTTTCTACTGTGTCAGACTATGTCCTTCTCATTTATGCTTCTAGTCTTCCTACATGCTGCTGCTGCGGAGACTGGCCTGCCTGGAGCACAGATTCCCCTGCAGCCCATGAGGGAGACCACGGTGATGTGCGTTCTCTATCTGCAGCCCATGGACAACCACTGTGGAGCACAAATCCACCCTGCATCTCATGGAGAACCACAGGCTGCAGCAGGTGGATGCATTCTGAAGGAAGATGCAGCCCTTGGAGAACACAAGCACAACCAGATTGCCAACAAGGTTTGCATCCTGGGCAGAGAACCCCTCACAGGAGCAGGTTTCCTGGCACAAACTGTGCCCCTGGAGGACTGACATTGAAATGGTCTGTTTCTGGTGGACTGTACTCCACAGGAAGGATTCATGTTGGAGCAATTAATGAAAAACTGCCTCCCATGGGAAGGATTTTATTCTGTAGGAAAGGAACAACATAAGGGAGAAGGAGCAGGACAGATGAAGTGTTATAAACACTGCAATAGTGTTATAAAACTGCAATCCCCTTCCCTAACCCCCTGCAATGATGAGATCAGGAGGAGGTAGAAGACTGAATGAATGTCATTGAGCTTGAGGAGAAGGTGTATGTATGGAGAAGATATTTTTAGGCCTGTCTTTATTTTCTCACTGTCCTACTCTGTTATCAATTGGTGGTAAATTCAGTAATCTTTCCCTAATCATGTTTTTCCAATGACAGTAATTGATCTTCCTGTCACTATCTCAGCCCATGAGCTTTTACATCTTCTTTTCCTCTCCTCACATGGATGGGCAGTGAGAGAGCAGTGGCTGGGTATGGCAGCCAGCTAGGGTCAAACCCACCATATTATCCTAGCGGGAAACCAAGTTGACCACACATGACTTACCCTTACTAAACACATGCTTTCTATTTCTGATCAATTTCCTCTTCCTTCTAAACCAGAAATCTATTTAGGAGGACTCATTCTATGACTTTTCCAGAGATCCTAGGGTCCTAGCCTGACCTAGTAGAGATGTAAATGGTAGAAAAATCTTTAAGATTAGAGAAAGAGGAGCTTTAGGAAGAAATTCGTAGATAAAGCATTTTATGTGGAAACATGTGTAAGAAAAAAAATTATTTATCATATTTGTATTTAAGGCTAACATAATTTCTTTGCCCTAAAAATACTATCAACTAATTTTCGACATTTGTCTAATTTCACAAACATATTTCAAGAAGATATATTAGGTGGAATCCCCTGATGAAATGAAATATCACTCAGTAAGAGAGGTTATAAATCCTAGGAAGTGTTATTCTAAGTGTTCTGGGATCTCATCAGACAATATCACATCACATAACAGAGTAAAACATAAATTTGTTTGTTGTCATACCAGCTAAGCAGTAACTATAATGTTCTATGATGTGATAGAACCTGTCATGTGGCAGGAAAGATGCGACGGTTATTGATGTACTAGGATCCATGGAAGTGCCTGAAAATGATCACATAAGAATTTCTGCCTGTGGAAAGATGACACAGCTGGTGAGGGAGCCAACTAGGGAAGACACCCTGTTGGATCTGTTTACAGAGGACTGGTGGATAATGTGGTGCTTGCAGGAAGTCTTGGACATGCTGATCATGAAATATTATGAGTTTTTGGTTCTCAGGGGGTCTATAGAAGAAGGTTAGTACAACAGTTACCTTGGATTCCTACAGGGCAGGCTTTGGCCTGCTTAGGGGCCTGGTGAGAGAGTCCCTTGAGAAACAGTCCTTAAAGGCAGAAGAGT
>VZUI01039153.1:0-16726 GCA_013401135.1 Cettia cetti
TTAAAAAGGGTTCTTTCCCAGGCTTTCTTCTGGTAAACAGAAGAACAATGTTTTGTAAATATAAGAATGTTTACATTCTTTCTTATAGGAGGGACCTTCTTCTGATGTCCCTCTGGGATGACCAATTGGTAGAAAGGTTTACCTTTTGTGTTACCAATCAAATTGGCCTCTGACTTTCTGTATAGAAAAGGAGCTCATCCCACAATAAAAGCAGAAACCACGACACCTGCAAAAAGGAACCTGCGTCTGATTCCTTTGACGTCTCTTGCGACACCCTTGCACTTCACTTTCTCCAGTCCTGCCTCTACTGACAGAAACAACTTCACCCCAACAACCCTTTTCCCCATTGCTTCCAATATGGATTGAGCTGATCCCAAACTTGGGATTTGGGACAGCATTATTTAGGCAGTATTTGATGTTGCAGATATAGCTGCACTGATGCTTCTCTCTTGCAAGGCTCCCCTTCCCAATATGTCTCTAGTTCTCCTGTCTAGGTTATCTGTGCATTTTGGCCATCTCTCAGGAGACATGCTTTCATGGGTTGTGAAATTCAGCCATTCCTCATATTTCCAAATAGAAACTTTTCCTGGCTTCCTGAACCCCCCTGTGCTGAATTTCTGATGATCCGTGACAGACCAAACTTTAACCTTGCTGATTTTCCACAGCATTAACTCAAATCTCATGGTTTGGTGATGCCCTCCTTTCTGGGTGCAGCAAGGACTTCTGCAGAGGGCAGCCTCCAACTTGAAGTGTATTTCTGAGAGCCACAGGGGCAGACATGACACTGTAACATCACCAGGTGATGGAGGTGAGAGGAATCCTAATAATAATCCTAGGAATAATCATAATGCTGGTGGTAGCTTATGACTGTGACCTCACATCTGTTGCTCTGTAAATTCAGGGGCTGTCAGAGACTCGGCCAGCCTGTGGGAACAGGCACACATGGCCACAGGGAAGGAGTGGAGCTGCCCCATATGCTGCGATGCACCAGATGACGTCGCTCATGCCATGCCCTGTGGCCACCAGTTCTGCCTTGGCTGCATCCTGCGTTGGGCAGAAAGAAATCCTAACTGCCCACTCTGCAGAAGATCCATCTTGACAGTGAAGTTTTCTGACCGTGGTGGAGATGACTACTTACATTGTGTCATCACACCTCCCAGAGAGTTGCCAGAGACCAGCAGCCAGACAGCAGAAGCTCCCAGAGGCCTGGCTGAAAATGGACCCCATAGCCCTGCAGATTCCCTTGCTTCCTCTCCACAAGGAATAGCAGCCCCTGCTCAGCAGCAGCCTGCAGGGCCAGAGGCTGTGGGTGGCATCCTGCCTGAGCTTTGGGCAGAACTTTTCCGAAGACGACGGAGCCTCCTGGAGCCGGTGCGCCCATGGCTGCGCCAGGGGCTGGAGATGATATATGGGGGCGAGTGGTATCAGGTGAAGAGTGCAGAGAGTGGCATCATGCTTGCACTCTGTGTCTATGGTCCAGATAGGGAAGTCTTGGTCCAGAGGTTGCAGCCCCGTCTCCAGCAATACACTGCATCACTGGTCCATGGCATCCTCAATATCATTGAGACGCAGTGCAGTGAGGAGGTTCAGAGGCTGCGGCACTCTCACACTGCCAGGGAGGAGGATGAGATCCCTGCTGCCAGCACTGATCCCCCTGCCTCCCAGGAGGGTGCTCTCACCCTCAGCCAGGCCTCGTCCAGCGGCATCACAAATTCCAACACAGAGGAGGAAGCCAGCACATTGGAGCCTGCCCTCCATGGACATCCCAGCCACTCTCCATCTGTGTCCACCACTGCAGAGCAGGAGCAGCCCCAGGAAGAGTTGGGGGAGACAAGAGTGGCTGCAGGTTCCTCTGCTCCTGGCCAGGGCAGTGACCACGCGCCTGCGACACCCCAGCGTCGCCGAAAGAGGAGGACTCCTGGGTCCCCAGATGCCTCCCATTACAGCAAGAGGCAGCGCCGTGAGCAGCTCTAGAAAGGCTACAGCAAGCCTTTACTCAAGAAAAAGAAAATAATTGGCTATTTTCATAAGACAGTCTGAGGTTGCTCTTTCTTTCCTCTTCTCCTGAGGCATTAGTATTTTACCCTTACACCCATCAGCCAAAGGCTTCTGGAGCCCTAGGGCATGCTGGCAGAGCCACTTCCCAGCAAATGCTGCTGCAGCCACAATGATGGAAGAGCTCATGAGAAAACACTGGGGTGGATGCTTAGAGAGGAGTCATAAGTGAAAGACTGACCAGGCATTCCTCAAGCAAGCAATGGAAAGCCATGGTGTGTCTTGAACCATTTCTGCTCAGTGCCTTAGGGAGAAATGTACAGTTTTCTGAGGTAGCTGGGGAGAGTCACATTGCTTGTCCTGCTGAGCATCCTTCATTTAATACAGTCTGGGGTAACCAAAGACTGCATGGGATTCAGAGGCAGGAAAACCACTTGCATCCTCAGTTTTGCAAATATGTGTCTTGTCTTCTGATAAATAAGTGTTCTTTTGTGTGTGTTTGTTGATTATCCCTGTTAGCCTCAGACTAGGAGGCTTCAATACAGAAGATGCTGTGTGGTGCTTTTTTTGTATCCAAAAAATGAGCAAGGATTATAAAACTCATTGACTATATTTTCAAAACTGTATTTTTTAACCAAGTAGTAGGAGTAATTTTTTTATATTTTATTTGGTCTGGATCTTTAGAGAAGCTCTTATTCTCTTGAAGTCAAGAAGCTGAGGAATGAAAATTTCATAGAATTCCTATCTGTGCTGGAGGCTGGCAGAGCACAAGAGACATAATTTCTGAGATGGGCCAGCAAAAGAGAACACCAGGAAGGTCAGTATTGTTGGAGAGCCAGGCTTTGGAATGTCGCAATCTGCCCCTCTGTGACACCACCCTCCACCATTCAGTGATGCACTGTGACAACCAAACTAGCTGGGATGAGTGGTGGTTTAGCCTTGGTGGCTTATGCAGGAGGCTTCAACTTGAGACCATGGGGGGCAGGATACTGAAAGGATAGAAGGTAGTATGCTAATAGAATCATTCCATAATAGGCCACATTTCTAGTTGTGGTTCTGTTGGTTTGGGACATGTCACAGATAAGGTCATGTTCCTGTTCCACGTTTGGGATTGGACCCCTGCCCTCAGATACCTCTATATATTGTTAAGTTTGCCACACTGCTGAGTCTTTGGATGCCGCCCCAGAGATTGTGCAGTTTCCAAGGTTTGTTATTTTCTCTGTTAAAGTTCTTTATTTTTTGAGAAACTCCATCATTCCCACCTCTCTATTTCTGCCATGTTCACCTGGCTGGACCGGACTCAGAGTTGCAGTGAGCTGGACTGCAGCAGTGCACAAGTTATATCGTGTAGCAAAACCTAGTGATTTTTTTCTTTTCCTGTGGAAAGATATCTGTGACACAGGTTACAGGTAGTGGGGATATGAGTGGGTTTGTCTTTCACTTTAATTTCATATGTTTTGCAGTCCTTTATTGTTTTGGAAAATCTGGATTTTGCAACCTAAATGTGATTCCGTAGTTGGATCAATCTATGGCCTTTGAAGTATTTCATCTTCTGTCCTTGCTGCCAAGCATTTAATGAGTTCACAGAACAGCGAAATAAGATTTTTTCAAAGAGGGAATTGACTTTCCAAAATGGTCTTGCTGCAGAAATTTCAGCTGTTAGAGACCTGAGGAGGTATCAGCTGTTGTGTCATTGAAAATCAGCAGAAACAGGTTAGATTACAGTTATATTAGCAAGTGTGTTGTAACCTATTCATGCATATTCAAAAATTCTCTCTTCATGTTTTCTCATTGTATTAAAATTCTAATGTTTTCCACACTTTTTATTCAATTTTCAAAAGCAAAATAGTGAAAAATCTAGTCAGTGTCTTGCATGTAAGTGTCTATCACATGAAGGATTTTTAAAAACTGTGTTTTGCAGTGTTATTATTATGGAATTTGTTTTACTGATACTGTGAATAAAGCAAAACTTAATGGAATTTAAGATCTGTATAACAAAACTATAAGCGTGATACAAACCTAATTGAAATCAAAAATGTGTAATAAATGGTACGGAATAATTTGTGGTTTTTATGAGTATGTAGTATAAAATAATTTATGTTTGAGAAAGATGTGTCTGGGAACTGTGCTGCCTTTGTCAGCAGCCAGAGATGAGGCCGATTTGCAACCGAAAAGAGAGTGTCATTGAAAGGAGATGGGTCTCCTCCCGAAGATGGAACTGCCCAATGACCCAGTGATCAACACCTGATATGCATCTGGGCAACATCATCACCAGTGTGCATCCCAATACCATGTTCTGTAAATCTAATCAAGCAATCATCTTCTCCTGGAAAGCTGTTCAGTGGACAAGCAGTAGAGAAAGGAGACTCCATAAATATTCAAGAAAAGGGGAAAAGACAAAGGAGGATGGAGCAACTCGCTGTTCAGTCAGAGAACAGTATAAAAACAGACCCTGCAAAGACAGACTTTGTGATCAGGGCAGGTTCGGTGCGATAGAGGCCGAATCTCAGTTCACTTCACCCAGCTCTGACCTCAGGCTTGGAACTGATTTCTTTTGATTGTGGCTTTCTTGGACTTTTTCTATGGCAATTTTTCAATAAATTTCCTTTTATTGATAGTATTAGCTGTTCCTTTATAACAAATGTGTGATTTCTGCTGTCATGTGATGATTCTGTTTTTTCATAACTGCTGATATAAGCATTCTGGTAATTAAGCATTACAGTCTGTTCAGTTTGTGCAGTTTGTCCAGATTGTTCAGTTTGTTCAAGTTTCTAAGGCTACACTGTCCTATGTTTTGTCTCAGTTGGGGTTTTCTGTCCAGCATTTGCTGTTGTCAGTCATGCAAACCCCTTCCCAAATTTCCTGAAGGTTCTAAGTCAATCTCTCCCTGAACCAAATTTAATTAATCTGTAGCCCCAAAAGTTTATGCTTACCTATTTTCGCGTTCACAAGATTGGAAGTGACCCCGGGTACAAGCCCACAGAAAATATAGTTCACCCATCCCATGTTTACTTGTCTGTTAGTCGCTGCAATTTGTCTAATAAAAAGCCTTGGGCTTAAGACAGCAGGTCTCCCTTCATTATTCCCTGTGCTCTTCAGCCTGCGCTGAAGAGAGGTTTCTAAGCTGCTGAACCAAGGAGTTCAGAGATGCCCGCTCTGCTGCCTTGCACGCAGGGAAGGTGTGCCCACTCTTTATGGCTAGAGTGAGAAGAGACCTAGCCCAGAGAATCCTTCCCCAGCAACAATTAAGTATGCTAAAAACATTTTCTTTAGATACAATGAGGTCAGTTAGCTGTGCCTGAACTGAACTGAACTTCCTGAACACCTGAGTTGAATCTTTGCAGGAGCATTTCTATGACACCATGGCCTACAGTAATTATTTCCAAACTCCCCAGACTATACAGATTTCCTTAGAGATTTGCTCTACATGATCAGATTTTATCCCTGCCCCCTCTTGAAGAGATCTCAGAAGCCCTGCTGTCCCATCCAGAGACACAAAGAATGAAACGCTTCCCAAGCACCTAGCTGGGTCAGGATAGCCTGCAGCACCTGAAATGGCATTGGACACTGAAGTGTAGCAGATTTCAACCAACACCCCTTTCATATAAATTGTTTGTGGGTTTGTCTTTGGCTTCCTTGTTTTGTTTCAAAATTTAACTTGCACTCTCCTTTCAGCCCCACTAGTCCATGCTGATGCTGTCGTTTGGAGTGGCTGGAGTCAGGAGTATTGATACTGTTAATCAGAGTCACATCTCTATTATGGTGCTGCTTGAACACAAGTGAACAAAACACCCTTTCAAATCTGTAAAACAATAAAAGGGAAAAAATAATTTTCCTCCTCAATCACTCTCTACATTGTGTTTATGGTGTTAGAGGCTGCTTTTATTGAAGCTTCTTATTTTCATCCTCAAATTAAAACAGGTTTTTATGAAACGAAAACATGGAGTTGCTTCTTGTATGTTGAAAGACAGGACAGAAGTGTTACTGGTGATCCTTCCTCCATGTGCAGTCATGTGCATTATAAAAATTAAAAAAATTCAGGAGTTACTGCAAGGAATAAAATTCCTTAATGCTATGATTTTATTATTATTCTATTATTTTATACAGAACCATGGTATGTGCCATCTTCATATTAAAACTTGGAGCTGTGAAGACTCATTGTCAAAGCAGGTGGTATTCCAGATAATCCAGGAGGAATAAATTTTAGTCTTCAAACTTCTTTTCTGTTTTTTCTTGAGGGAAAAGCACATGTTTTTAAAGTACTGTTGGGATCCTCCAGCTGTGTTCCCTAAGTTTTTGTTTGGCTCCTATTTTACACCAATGCCTAAACACTAGCTCTTTCAACATCAGTAGCAATGGTGGTGGCAGTCAGAAGGGTGTGGTTATGCTGCAATGTTTGTCCTACTTTCTCAAAGGACCAGAAGCACTCTTCTTGCTCCATCCTTCCTGCTTTTATCCCTGTTGATATATCATGAGACTGTGAATATTTAGCAGCTAAGGCACCTGTGTTTACTTTAGAAATTTAGGAAGATTACACAGTGGCAATATCTAACAGTAATTTTTATTTTGTGTTCACAGTTCTCCATCCTTCTTGACTACTACTAGAAGCAGCATTAGTGAACTCTGTAGTCTCAGTTATATAGGCCAATACTAACCCAATTATAAACCAACAGATATCTTCTAGTATCCAGTTCCAAAATAACACATTGCGTCTCAGATTTCTGTGTCCATGGAATCCAGGATCACATTCCCATTTAATCTGTTTTGTTTATGTCCCTGGAAACACTTTGTTGGTCTGAGCAACTCAGTCTAGTGGAACAGGTTTTGGAAACACATGATTGTTAAGGTTGCTTCCAACCCAAACCATTTATGATTTTTTGAAATCATAGAATTCAGAAATCATAGAGTAATTTATGCATCTACCATGGATTTATTCTGGTATTTTAAGAGGTAAATTTTATGTGCTTTTATTCTTGACAAGGCATCAGTGTTACAGCAATCAAGGATATTTTCCTACAGTATCATTTGGAATCAATCCTAAAGCCACTGTTTTGTATAAAATATCAGCATATTTCAAACAGGACACTTCTGTACAAGACCTTGTGATTTCATCACAATGTTTCAGTGCAGGATGAAGCTGTTATTAAGGTAATATTGTTTACATAACAATATGAAATGATTTACATATTGTTTGCTCCTGAAGACTTTTATCCTTTTGAAGCAGAACAAAGACTCCACAACTAAAGGTTATGAAGTACATATGCTTTACTCGGCAGCTGGGAGCACGGGGTTAACTCCACCAAAGGTGTGAACAGAGCACGTGCTCTTGCTCAAATACACTTAAACTCATACGTATTTATGAAAGCGTCAATATCACCTATACATATTCGGAAACTATTCCCCCCCCTCCCCCGCCCCCGCTTCATATGTTAATCAGCTTTTTGTCAGTCTGCACTTGCGCATTATCTCCTGGTGGTCTCAAGTGGGGTCCCTGAATGAAGTAACATCGTCTTCCACAGGTGTCCGCTGGATGAACTCAGTCCGTGCGCAGGCTCTCTTGGTCTCTTGCTGTCCTCCAAGGCTCCTGGGCATAGTCTAAACTGCAAATCTAGCTTTTTCCAGTTTTTTTGAACATTGGTTTCTTTTTATGAGTCTTAAACAAATGAGTATGGTCCTGGTTTTGTATCACAAAGGACTAGCTGTTTTTAACACATTTGACTACACAGCAAATTACAATCTGTTTAAATTTAGTTATAAATTCCCTGTATCACTTTCACTGCACAATTTATTGTTCCAAAAAATCCTGGCAGTCTAATTGAAAATATCTGCATCTTCCCATAATAAACTGAAAAATATGTTCCTTTAGTTTATTTGAGAAATTAATGCCTTGCTATCATCTTGGAGTTCCTTGTTCTAATCCCATTAAAAAGAATGCCAAGTACTTTGAGTTTTACAGTGAACACATCACGGTTGCAGTGCTGCCTTTGATCTATAAGTGACAGCATTTATTTATTGGTGCCAGCAGAATTTATAGTGGGATTGTCTGATATTTCTGAAATCTTGTGTGTCACATTTCTTCATTTCCAACTTGATTGATTACAATAAATGCAGTAGTACTGAAACACTTGCTAAACACAGCAAAATCAGAGTACAACATGACACCCTGTTTGTCAGGGTGGTGGTCACAGTCCACTTAAGCAGTGGTTACATTCCCATTGGAGTGGTGGTTGTGGTCTTGTTGAAAGCAGTTGTCCTGTGGAAAGGTCTGGTCCTCCTGTGGAAGTTCGGGTCCACCTATGGATGTTCAGTGATGGTGGTGTGCCAAGTCCTCAAATATCAAGATTGCATGAGGTCAGATTCAGATGGTACCTCCCCCAGGGCAAGGAGTTTCACAATGGAAAAATGTAATCCTATGAGTCATAGGATATTTTTGAAGTCCTTAGTGGATACTGTAGCTCTGAGTTTCTGGATGGCCCATTAGCAGGGAAGACCCCCTCAAAAAGCGGTGTGACTGTGCATCCTTGGAGAGAACTGTGGAAGGGGCTGACAGCTGGTCTGTGAGCTGGGAGGAGTTAATTAATGAGATTCATGTTTACCCCTGAAAGGAATTTTACCAAGGCTGTTGACATGGAAACTGAGAAGAAGGAAAAGATATGCAGAAGAAACCTTCAGCTAGAAAAAGTATTTTTAGAAAAGTTTTGTGAATGCTAACTGAAAACAGTGGTGGAGACTGCTTTGTACCAATGAACACTGCATTGATTTTTTGTAAACAATGAAAAAGTATAAGCTTTGTTAAGGAATGTATAAAAGACAGCATGTGTCCATAGTAAAGAAGAAGGCTTCTGAAGTTTTACTGCGTCCCTCTGTGTCGTGGCCATGTCAACCGTGACAGGGAGCTATCAGGGCTGAGTCATTATCCTGCCTCCAAGGGTTGGCTATTTTTTTGCCTTATCTCAAACACCCAGCTCACAGTCTGAGGAGTGGAATGTGTACCGGGCAGGTGTTGCAAATGACCCACTGTTACCAGTTCATGATGTAGATGGAAGTAGAACACATAGTTTGATTACACCCGTAGTGTCAACCTTTTTCCTGTAACTACAACAAGATGGAAATCCTTTTTACTTGAGCTGGCTGAGTCATCAAGAGTTTTAAGTGACAGGTGCCACGTGCTCTCCCATTGTCTAGCATGTATATTTTTATAGTGTCTTGCTTGGCCACCCTGTTTGGGCACCTGAAAGAGCAGGATTGGAGACTCCGTAGTCATTCTGCATTGACAGCATATCTTGGAATTGTCCACATAAAACTTCCAAGACTGGTACTTCTACAAAGCTTTTGAAAATTAAGATGTGAAATTGTGCATAGAGTACTTTTCCAGGTACTTTTAGATTACATCCATTACTAGTGAGTATGGAGGTAATTTTTTTTGAGCACTGTTGACCCCCCTACAGCCCCAGAGAGTGTGCCTTGTACTAATAACCTTCCTCTGAGATGTCTGCCTCTGAAGAGTATTCACTAGAACTAAACTCACCATAAATTGAAAGAGGACCATTGCATAGCAATTGTTACATTATTTCTGTACTAAATATCACTAACTGAAATGTCTCTGCTTTGTAGTCAACTATTGCAGTCTTCCAGAGCTAAAGACTGGATACCAGGGAGACTTTTCTGAAAGAACAGAACTTCTCTTTTTAATTTGACACGTCATAGTGTTTTCAGTGAAGACATTCAGCACTAGGAAGGGTGTTATATTTTAAGACAGACAGAAGACTGCCCTTTTGAACCATGATGACTATGCTAATGTTGCTCCTTGAGAGATTATTTTCAGAAACATAAAAGAAACACAATCATTAACTAAAATACTAATTAACTAAACTCAGTAAGAAGAACAAAGGCTGAAAAATTCTAGGACATCAGTATGGATTTTATACCTCTTAAGGGATACACTGATAATTTTTCTCAAAGAAACTTTGCACACTCTAGTCAAAAGAAAACTTTTGCTGTGTTTCTTTCTGTTAGTTCAGCCCCAGCAGGGGATTAAATATCTATTTTTCTTCCTAAAAATGCATAGTATAATTTGAACTCCTATAGATAAGTTATTACTTGGGTTTTCTCCTTTATTGGGTACTTTATAGCATCTACCACATCTTCATCTCACTATCAGGATGTTTAACTTTGTGATTGGTCAGTGGGACTGGTTTCAGCACTATTTAACACCAAAACAGCATGACTTCCCCTTCTTCATTTGTGAATGCCCTTTGCAAATAGGGCATTTATTGAGCTGTTTTACACCATTGCAGACAGAGCAGTCTCCTACAGAAGTCTGTAAAATATTCAGAAGCTAGAATAAAATTTCTTCCTGGTCCTTCTAGAGGGGAATGATGCTGGAAGGAACAGGAAGAGCCAGCAAGTCAGTATGTAAGCCTGGTATCAATAGCAGAATTTGTATTTTTTTGATGATGGTTAGTCTACATGATTCCAGGCTGGAAGGCAAGCAATAGGTTTCACCTTTCTCAAAGGGGAAAAGGATCTTTGCAAAAGAGTTGGCAGGGCTCATGGAAAGAAATTTTTTGAATCTTTAATCCCTTATCCAGTACTATCCAGGCCCTGAAACAGCTCAATTGCTCTCAGACTTCATTGCAACTGCATCATTGCTACCATGAAACAACTATAACATATACAAACCTGGGACTGTACCAGGATAGGAAGGCTTCTCTTCACATCTTTAACACAAGCACCAAGGATACGGCAGACTTCCCCAATAAGCATAGAGTAATTGCTATGCAGGGAAAAAATACTGATTTGGTGCAATTCTCTGTGATTATTTACCCTTTGGAGCATCTTTGAAAAACCCATGTCTCATCATTTGTGATTCTGAAGATCTGGAAAACTTTGGTTCATGACAAGTTAAGTTGACATGATCACATCCTGAATAGCAAGATTTTAATAATTTCGTGTACATAAAGCTGCACTCCATATATGCTATCCTGCTTCATTTTCCTCAAGCAGAATTAAAACCATGTTTTTTCAATCAAAACATTTTGATTTTTCTGGAGTATTTTTACTTCTCCATCCAAACTAGTTTTGTCCTATAAACTGCTTAATTTGCACATGTTGTTTATGAAACAAGCTGTGAGTGAGAGTTACAGGTAGGTTCCCTTTTTTTCTTTAAATTGTATGATATAGCAGTTTGGAATTTTTAGAAATGCTGATGTTCTTGTCACAAGTGGGCGTACTATAGCAAATAGCTTTATAGTATTATTATTTTATATTCTGTTAAGACATTAATTGAAATTATCAAGGCAACGCAAAACACCTGCACAATAGGCACTCTATTAACACCTAATTGATAACTTTTGAAAGGAGATTATAGTCTTGCAATTTAAAAGTAATTAGGAGATTTTTCGTTATTGTGTATTAAAATGTTCATTTTTTAGCTGGGAATTTTATGATAACATTTTAGAGAATAAGTTCAGCACCACTTTCAGTATTTCTCCCAAGCAGGCAATCTTTACATTTGTGAGTTACAAATGTACAGAGGCACAGTGGTAAATGCAATCCCAGGTCAAATCTTTGTATCCACATGTATCCACTCCTGGAGTCTCTGGACAGTTTTGCTGACAACAGTGTTTTGTTCTGATCAGAAAGTAAAGGTAAGGGAAGTATTGAATGACTTCCAAAAAATAGCACAGCAAAAAAAGTCCAGTAAAATAATTCCTGGAATTTTTTTAAAATGTAATTTTTGATACTGTTGATAGTACACTGAAAATTATTTTTCATGCCTCAGCTTCAGCAGTTTTCCAGCATTAGCAGGTATTTGTCACACATACTTTGAGCATGTGCATATAATCACATTGAGTTTGACAGGTAAATAGGTACATGAAAATTGTGAGAAATGTGAAATGTGGTGACCAGTTTTAAATTCCATTGTTGTGAAAATACTGACCTTTTCCCATTTTCTCATGACACGTAAGTGAAAATAATTTCTTAAACAGACCAAGTAAAAAAATTGAAACAAAACAATGATAGTAATAATAGATGGTAGTATTTAGGACTTGAGGGTAGTTAAATTTCTCAGTTTTCTGTGCTCAGATGTGAGAACTGTTGCCAGGAAAATAAGCAGTGGGATTCTTCTTGTCAGTTTTATAACATAGTGACATGTCATGTTACATCTGTGTGTGGAAGTCTTCCTTAGGCCCTGTTTGGCTTCCCTTTGGTGCCAGTTCTGCAACCTAGTCAGAATGGATTTTCATAATGGAGAGAAAGCCCTCTTGTAATAATTCTGGTTCACTGCTGTGAAAATTGTGCTCTGTTTACAATGAAGCCACACACATAGACGATGCAGTCTCAGCAGCTGCAATTCACTTTAGAAAAGATAAAACTGAACAGAGAAAATTACTTCAGTTAATGCCTCTCCATCATAATGTGCTTAAATTGAAGGTTTTTATTTTATTTTATTTTATTTTATTTTAAATTTTTATTTTTATTTCTTAGAATATTCCTTTCTTCTTGGCCAGTAATCTCAGAAGTATGTAATTTTCTTTAATATTAAAAAAACTCCTGAACTCAACATCAACCAACCCGCCCTTCTCAAAAAGACCCCAGCTCAAGTTGTTTAACTTTTTTCTTAATTTACCATGCTATATTACTGCACCATATTTTACAGATACTCTATTAGCAGTATTAGATATTACTGGATACAGCAGTATTAGATATTATTGCAATGCAAGGATCTGGTATTTTAACTGAGAGATCTCCATTGTATTACATTAATGGCTGTTGTCCTCTTAGTTTCATATTATTGGAGGGAAAATCAATAGGAAATTGAGAATATGGATGGCTAATATTTTCATATTTTATTGTTACTATTTTTAGTTAATCATACTATACTGGCTTGTGTTATGACATGTTTTGTGTATCTCCTGCAGAACTGAAGCATCAGAAGAGATAACAAGATGGGAATAACTACTTATAAATATTCTCTGTGGTGAAAAAATGGGAAAAAACCCCCTGACAACCCAAAGCAACTTCAAAATTGTCTAAATTATCTGTGACCACTTATTAAATTTCTTTCTGACATTTTAGAAGTTACATTTATATTACTGGGTAGTTTTCCTTGGTGATTGGTCCTCGCATTTGGCATATCAGGGCCATGACAAGGGTTAATGCATCTCAGACTAGATAATGGATCTCAGGCCCCACCTTTGTAGCAACAACATCTTTCAGAGGGGTGTGAGGTTACAAGAAGCCACCCCTACAGAAGACTGCAGCAGCAAACCCCCTGAGAAACAGGGAAGAAAGCAGATTACACATGATCTGAAAACAGGAAAGGTGTCCTGTTTTTCAAGCCTGTTAACCTTGAGAAAAAAAACCAGTCAGGCTGATGGATTTGTTACAGACCTGCAGTGGGTTTTGTGCGAACAACTGAACACAGTTTCTCACACTAAGAGTGTAAGTACTGTCTTAACTCTGGAATAGATTTCACTTGCTCTATGCTTGTCTGCCTTGCATTCATACGTCACAGCCTGGATCCTCTGGGGTGCCCTAAAATCTACTGTTCCCCTAGAGGTCAAGTGAATGTATTTGAGACCATATATGATCTCCTGACATAGGTAAGGATGGTCTGAAATGAGGATGCAGTCTTGTCTGTGGCAGCTGGAGGAGAGAGAGATCAGAGCAAGTTCAGCACTCACTTTCAAGGCAATTCCTAACTCATCTGAAAGAATTAGAAGGGTAAGAGCAAAATGCACACAGCTTTCCTTGTTAAGTACTTTTCTATAGTTTTATGATGCAAGGGAAATGTGTGTCCTGTGTAATGTACAGCATTGCTGGCAGTCCTGTAGTGCTATACTGATGATGCTGCTATTCATGACAACAAAATTTAGGCTTTTTGATCCTTCTCTGGGAGGAGGACTGGTTTTCAGTTAGACAATGTCACTTTGCATGAGCTGTGGATTTGTGCCTGTCCCTACATGTTCATACTTATATGCCCTCTTTGCACCAGGGGATACAACATCTCTCTTAAAACCTACTCTGCATTGTATGCAGTTTTGTTTCAAGCTGGGGACCTCTTTTTCAAAATATGTTCCTTAATAGTCATCCGCTTTTCAAAGCATTTACAAATGCTGTTAAAAAAATCCTGGAAACAAAATGTTTTTAATACTTCTGTCACTCTGATCTCTGATTTAAGTGTCTCTCTAATTGGTTACACTTATTTTAAAAAGTTATATAGTTCCTATGGAGCCTTTCATTTGACTTTTTTTATTCAGGTCAGTACAGGTTTTATGCCAGAAGTCTTTGAATAGAAAACTCAAGATTTCATTCTACCCTTTCCTATTCTTTGGGGATTGTCTACTCTGACAGAGAAAGATGATGATAAAGGGATATAGAGAGATGAGATAACAGAAAGAGAGGTAAGATTGAGAGGTGATTAAATTTGGGAGATGAGAGACTGCACAGAGGAGGTGAAACCAAAAGGGAGAAAATGACTGATGGAAAGAGAGGAGGGATCCTGTGATGTGATCTTTCTAGTGACAAATGAAGGGATACACCTAGTCTAGACTGCAATATATTCACAGCAGATACTTACGTGGGATGTTACTGTTGAGACAGTTTCTGATTATATAAAAAAAGAAAACAGGTGGTACATGATCTTTGTCATTGATAACTTGGCAGAGCAATAGTGAAACAATCAGTGAAATTTCTCCTAAGCTGTAACACTTTGGGGTCCTTAACTTGTCTCAGTCCTGACTTCAGTATCTTCAGTCAATGAGAGTTTTTTAATGAAAAATATTAAAATTGGATTAAAACCACACAGTGAATGCTGTACACACAGCAATGACTTACCATACTGTAAATTACAAGAAATGCACCATTGCCCTTCAGGAAGATGTTAAACTAGAGAAATACCTACTATTAAAGAAAGTTTTCTTGAGGCATGTCTTGCTGCTGAAGGACTCTACCTTCTAGCAAACCAGCAGCAGCTATGCTGGTGTTATTCCTGGTGCCTGTGTCTCACCTGTGTGGTTCATGGGATGCTGCTGAGAAGATAAAGCTAGCACCTTGGGAAGGGGAAGTACACATTTTGCTCATGCTGTCATCAGAAATATTTTCTTTACTTGGAATGTGGACCTTAAAATACGCTGGTTTTGATACTGGGTCAATGACAGAAGAGCTTTTCATGCGGTTTGGAAGATTATTCTGAACAGAGAAAAAAGAAACTGGTGATGGGAGAGAAATACCTGGAATAAATGCTTAATTCAAACACACATTCTCTCAAATCTTTATCAATCAAGGCTTGTACTGGGGAGAGAAGGCAGTTGTTTTACTCTCTGTCTAGTATATTTAGTGGCATCTGTTTTACAAAAGAATTCTCCATTCCTTTATGGGGAAAAACATCTCTTAGTTACAGACAGACTTCCCCCAAAATGTATTTTTACATGAAATTATGATCTGATACACAAACCTGTGGTGCAGTAGCATTAACTGTAAGCTTCAGTAAGAAATTAATGTCCTTCAATTTTAAAGGGTTTTAAAATATTATAAAACTACCTTTAAATCTTCTGAGTGTATGATTTCAACCACTTGAAGCATCATCCCTTGGATATGCCTTGCCCTTTTTTTGCACATAAATGATTATTCATTACTTCAGTGTATTATAATAAGCCTGGGTAACTCAGGGCTCCATTAATCTGGGCACTGTGAATTGAAAAAAGGAGGAGAAAAGAAAAAAAGAGAAAAAGCCCCAGCACATGTTCTTGAGATTCTACCACTGAGATGTGAGGACCCTATATTAAATAAGATTGAATAAAAGTTCTAGATGAATTCTTAATTATAATAGGTCACACTTTTTAGTAATTTTCTATCTTTATCTCAGTAAAATTCAATCTAAGCCAGTGAGAACTTGACCAGATAAGAAGAGTCTTTTTGTGTGGTTTACCATTGTCTTATCTGAACATCTGATGACTAGCAAAGAGTTGAACTTGGTATTAATTACATCAGGAAGAATTATTTGTCCTGCCTTCAAGGAAAACTAGAAACAGACTATTAAAATTATCTGTCCAATAAAATGGAGTATTTTGTAGCAGACAGAGAAATAAAATATTTGACTCCCGGTCATTTGCATTAGGAATCCAAATCTTCCTTTGCCACAGGCTTGGCTAATTTTAGAGGTTTTATTAACACAGACAAAAGAGATGGTAGTCTCAGCCACCAAAGTGTTGAAGTGGCATCTCAGAAGGAAAGATTTTACTGCTGTGCATTTTCCTTTTGCTTATTCTGCTGTCATTCTTCTATGCCCAAACATTATGTTACCTTAATAAAATGGGTCCCTACACTTTCATGTCAAAAGCACACAGAAAGTACTTAAGGAAATGAACAAAAAGGTATAACTATCCCTTTGATATTCTTTATATATTTGCTATGTTTAATTGTTGTCTCCCACTCAGTGAGGGTTCATGATGAATTTTGCCTGTTTATGAGGAAAATAAAACAAAAAATGAGGAAAGTTTGGTAGTAAAATTGAAAACTGAACAGTTTTTGAGCAGAATGCAAACACTTGCTACCAAAGAGTAGGGTAAATGTTGGAGTCCAGGGTATTCCTTTAAATACCCTGGACAGACGGAAACCTGTACAAGGGTGTCCTAGGTTAAAATGTAAGATGTCCCCAAAGTATGTATTCTATCACCATCTTCATGAGCTGTTGAAACCAGGTGGGGCAGTGTTTCCCTTATCT
>VZUI01039154.1:0-11969 GCA_013401135.1 Cettia cetti
TGGAACTGGAGGCACAGAGCCGGGAATGCAGGGGAGATGGAACTGGAGGCACAGAGCCGGGAATGCAGGGGAGATGGAACTTCAGGGATCAGCAGAGGTATTTGTGGTACTGGGAAGCAGCAACCTCAGCCCTTCTCACAGGCCTGCCTCTCCCAGCCTTTCAGTGGCTCATTTGAAAGCCCTTTTGGGGCTCTGTGAAGAAGTGAACAACAAATGACTGTCCCTGGCTGTCCCTGTGCCCCTCCTGGGCTGCACTTTTGGGTTCCAGGTGCCAACAGCCCCGGATCCTGGTGCCTGGGGAGGGAGGGAGGAGAGCCCCAGGCTGAGCAGCAGTTTGGGAATTCCATCCCTGCTCCCCTGCATCCCTGAGCTCTGGGGAAGCCCTGGGGAGCAGCAGCCCCTGGGGCAGAGCCAGCCCTGCCTGCTGCCCTGTCCCAGCACCCCGGGAGCTTCACCAGCTCTGCCCCAGCTGATGGCAAAGCCTGCCATTCCCTCAGAGAGAAATCAAGTTGTGGCTCGTGCCACTCAAATAGCAATGTGTGTTTGTGGACAGAGACCATGGGATTACTGTAAAGAGTTTTAACAATCAGCTGAGTGAGGCATGGAAGTGGGCTTTAACAAGACAAATATACAACAGCAGGCTTTTAACTAATACTTTGTTTTAACAACAAAACTGTCATTGTTTGCAAGTAATTAATACAAGCCTTAAACTACCTTGTAATACAAGTTTTAAACTATTCTTTGTAAAATTTGTAACCCTTCAATAAAGGGAAGTAGAACTATATTTTGGAAACATGCTGACTTTGAGGTTTTTCAATCACTTTTTTTTTTTTTTTTGCCTCATGCAAACAGGTGTTGAGGCCTGCTAGCTTTAAGTTCTGTAATTACTGAAAGAAAGTTTGCAAAATGTATGCTGACTAACAGAATATCTCTGCTTGCCTAAGCAAACTGTATAGCCAAAAATAATGCCAGTGGGGAAAAAAAAAATATCTGAAAGGAAGAATAAGGGACTGAAGAGACACCAGGAGACCATCTCAGACCACCTACACAACAGATCTTCAAAACCCACAACTGCTGATTATGAAGAAAAGCAAGTTAAAAATGACTGAAAATTTGGGGAAGTGAAGGGCCTAGTAGGGTATAAAAAGATCACCCTTGTCGCAGTTGGACATTAAAGGAAGAGCTTGACTCCAGGTAGAAGAAAATTCAGAAGGCTATTTTATTAATTTCACACAGCCCCTTTTTAAAACATGCTGTGCTAAAGAACCATATCATTGGTTAGAAAAGACAACACTTCTCTTCATTGATTAAATAACAGAAACACCTCTGAGAGAATTATTATGAGAAACCTGGAAGTGTTTATGAAAGATAGAAGACTTATTTACTTTTCACTGTTCTTGAGAGGAGTCTTTCTCTCACAGAAGATTCAGCCACTAATTGGGCTGAAAATCTCACAAACTCAGAAAATCAGGCCTGCACACCCTCCTAAAACTGATTGGTGCCTTGCTTGGGGCAGAGACCCCTCATGCACCCAGCGCTGTCATTCCTCACCTTTTTATCAAACAAATCAATAAATTGGCTGCTTTGCTTGGTGTATTGGCAAGTCTAGATTTTAATTTTTTACACCTTCCTTTCCAAAACGAGGGGCTGGGAGCAGCAGGTAACTTTTCATTCCTGTTCCATCCCCAAGGTTCCCGTTCTGACAGCCTGCACTCCCTGCTCTGACACTTCTGCAGTCCATTTCCCCTGCCTGCTCTGATCTCTGCTGATCTCACCCTAATGAGCAGAGACTGCTCGGGGTGGGTGGGAGGGGGGCAGTTCTGGGCCTGTGCTGCTCTGACCAGGAATGAATTTCCCTGTTCCTGTCAACAGCTTTTTATCTGCTGGTATCTAAAGCTGTCCTGATCAGCGTGTTCCTGCAAGGACCATAAAGAACCATCGGATCCACGACCTGACAGCTCTGGCTGGTCACCAGGAGATCTGCTGGTGCTGGGGCAGGAAATGTTCAGCTCGTGGAATCCTGGAGTGGTTTGGGTTGGAGGGGAAATTCAAGCCCATCCATGCCACCCCTGCCAAGGCCAGGGACACCTTCCCCTGTCCCAGGCTGCTCCAAGGGTAGGAATGTGTGTGGGAACAGCCCTGGGGTGCCCTGGGAAGCTCCCATGGAATCACAGCTGATCCAATCTCCATATTAAAGTAAGAGCTGGGATGTGCAGGAGGGGAGGCTCAGCAGGAGCTTGGTTTTTAAGAACAAATTAATAGATGGCAGGAATAAAACAAGCTGTAAGAGGCTGTTTTCTTTGGCAATTAGGATACACCGGGTGAAAAGTACAGCTGAAAATTGCTTTTCTTAGCAAGAGGCTGGCTGATGGAAAAGCAGATGTTTCTGCAGCCTGGGGAGGAAGAGACAGGGGAAGAGAGGAGTCTGTCTGGGCTGGTGAGCTGTGTGGATATCGAAGGTTTCAGAGGCACCTCCTACCTGGCACTGCTGGGTTCTGTTAGTCCTGCTTCACACAGCCTGCTGTGGCTTGGCAGGGACCTTGGAGCCCTGGGCAGGCACATTCTGCACTGGCCCAGGCTGTGATTGTCCAAGCCCTGGCCAGCCTGGCCTGGCTGCTGGCAGGTTTTCCTTGAGGCATCCCAGCAGGAGCTCTCCCATGCCTGCCCTGGGAACTGTTCCCCTTTACAGAGGTGCTCCTAGATCTCCTGCTTTTTCCTTTTTGGGTTATTCAGTGAAATTTGGGTTATTTAGTGAAATCAGCGCTTCCAAATCCCTGGGGAGATGGGCACTGTGCAGGCACTGGTGATCTTTGCTGGGCTGGAATTAATTGCTCCTCCTTGGATGGAGCCAGAGGCCACAGGTTCCTGCACTGGGTGGGAAACAGCAGAATTATCCAGTGCAAACTGTTTATTTCAAGTGATTGCGAAGGTGTTGGCTTTACTGCTGGACCCCTCTGGAAGCTGTGCTCAGGATGTGAGAAATTGGGCACTGAGCTCCTGCTGGTTTGGCACAGCTCAGCCTGGGCAGGCTCTGGGCCCTGCCAGAGGGACACACCTGGCTGGAGCTGGGATAAGAGCAGCAGGAATTCCCTTCTCTCTCAGCAGGCCGTCTGCTTCTCAAAGCCACATCAGTTTTGTGAGGGGAACACTTGCACAGTCGCTCAGCTGAGGCTGTGGAGGAGGAGATCTCCAGGGGCTGCCTCAGCCCCTCTGTCCTGCTGGCAGCACAGCCTGAGCAGCCCCATGGGCCAGCGTGTCCCCAGAGGGCTGGGACAGAGATCTGGGTGTCACTGCAGCTCTGGGGGAAGGGTGAGCAGCCCCACGGGCCCAGCGTGTCTCCAGAGGGCTGGGACAGAGATCTGGGTGTCACTGCAGCTCTGGGGGAAGGGTGACCAGCCCCATGGGCCCAGCGTGTCTCCAGAGGGCTGGGACAGAGATCTGGGGGAACAGTGCAGCTCTGGGGGAAGCCTGAGCAGCCCCATGGGCCCAGCGTGTCCCCAGAGGGCTGGGACAGAGATCTGGGTGTCACTGCAGCTCTGGGGGAACAGTGCAGCTCTGGGGGAAGGGTGAGCAGCCCCACGGGCCAGCGTGTCCCCAGAGGGCTGGGACAGTGATCTGGGTGTCACTGCAGCTCTGGGGGAAGCCTGACCAGCCCCATGGGACAGAGATCCAGGTGTCACTGCAGCTCTGGGGGAAGCAGGGGAGGCACAGCCACAGGATGTGATGCTGCAGTGCACCCCACAATTTAACAGGTGTTCCCATGTTAGGAAAAGAGTTTGAGCCTCACCCCGAACTTTTAAGGAAGAACCAGAAACTTCCATGCTCCTCTCCCCACAAGTGTCCCATGGCAGCACAAGGGCTCCTGTTGGTCCCTGGGCTGTCCCTCAGGGAATGTGGCTGTTTGCTGAGGGGCACCGAGCCAAAACCCATGCTGGGGAGCACCAGGCAGGAGGGGGAAAGGCCCTGGTGCTGCTCAGAGGAGCTCAGCTGACTGGGAGAGTCTGGAGCAGGGAAATCAATGCTGCCCAGGCTGTAATTAAAGGTGCTTAAGGCCCATTAGCAGAGCTTGTAAAAATGCTCTTTAATCCAGTTTAATAAACGGGAATCCTGGTTTAATTGCTTTATAAAAATTGCGTGTGGGCTGCTTTCCATAGGTGGGATTGATGTTGCTGTGATTGAGCCAGGGCCATCCAGGCTCCAGCCTCATCCTGTGTGTGGAATATCAGCAGGTCCTGGCTGTGACACAGAGCCAGCCCCTCGCTGTCACCAGGTGCAAACACTGCCTCAGCCTTGCTGCAGCAGTCAGGCACTGTCTGTCAGTGGTGGTCTGCTCTCCTGGAAACAGAATTCAGGCTGCGGGCTTGTACAGAACTGGGGGAGCTCAAAGTGCTGCAGAATGTGGGGCTGAGGGCTTCTCCCAGCTCTGCCAGGACAGCCTGTGTGAGGAGGAGCTCCTGCTGTCCCTGTCCATGGAGGGGTGGGAATGAGAGGAGTCCTTCCAACCCAAACCTCTCTGTGTTCTGGATTTCCCTCCCCTGGTGCAGCTCTGCCCGGTGAGCTCCCAGCTCTGCACCGAGCCTGCCCAGGGCCTTGGGGAGACAAACAGTGTTTGTACAGGGGGGGGTCCATGTCTGGGGCTCTCCCAGCTGCCCTGCTCCCACAGAGCTGCCAAACCTCTCATTTTCCTTACTGAATTTCCCAGAGCTGCTGATTGCTCCTCCTGTGCTGACACTGCCTCTGCAGAGCCGGGAGTGCAGAGGAGCAGAAGGCTCAGGGATCAGAGTGCTGCTGACACCTCCCAGAAGCAAACACCCTCAGCATCCAGCCCTGTGCTCAGCAGGGACAGCTGGGCTCTTCCACAGCAACCCCAGCAATGATGGAAATTCCTTCCCTGTGCACCAATTTTTGCAAGGGTGTGAGGTGATAGGACAAGGGGACCTGGCCTTCAGTGGAGGGCAGGGATGGATGGGAGATTGGGGAGGAATTCTTCCCTGGGAGGGTGGGCAGCCCTGGAATGGAATTCCCAGAGCAGCTGTGGCTGCCCCTGGATCCCTGGCAGTGCCCAAGGCCAGGCTGGACACTGGGGCTGGAGCAGCCTGGGACAGTGGGAAGGGTCCCTGCCAGGGCAGGGTGGGATGGGATTTGAGGTTTCTTTGAACCCAAACCATTCTGGGATTTGATATTCCTAATTCCAGACGTGGGGGATGATTTTGTGTAGCCCAGGTGGCTCAGCACAATAACCTGGGACTGTCCCAGCCCAGGGTGGGAACTCTGTGCCAAACCCACCTCGGGGTGTCCTTGCCCCATTGTCAGCAGAGCTTCTCCTGGAACAAGCCAGCAAAGAGGGAGAAGAGGGAAATCTGTGCAAAGAGGGAAGCCCCCAAACCTGTCTGTGGTGTCCAGCTGCTTCTGAGGACTGGCACTCTTTGGGGGGTTGCAGCAAGGAAATGTCTGTCACAAGAGACATCAAAGGAAACAGACAGGTTCCTTTGCAGGTGTGGTGGGTTCTCCTTTATTGTGGGATGAGCTCCTCTTTATACAGAAAGTCAGAGGCCAGTTTGATTGGTAACACAAAGGGAAACCTTTCTATCAATTGGCCATCCCAGAGGGACATCAGAAGAAGGTCCCTCCTATAAGAAAGAATGTAAACATTTCTATATTTACAAAACATTGTTCTTCTGTTTACCAGAAGAAAGCCTGGGAAAGAACCATTTTTTAACATCAACACGTTCAGCTTGAAAACTCAGGACTACAGTGTCTCTGTTAGGAGCAGCAGGAGATGAGAGCTGAGCCTGCAGGGACGCACTGGAGAGCCCAGTGAAGCTCAGGAACCTGGCATGGTGATGGAAATCAGAGCAGGAGCTGCTGGGGTGCTGCTGGCACCTGCACCTCTGCTGGGCAGGCCTGGAGTTGCTGTGATGCTTCCCCTATTTTTTGGGTATTTTTGTTAATATTTCCAGATCCCCAGAGCTTGGGGAGGGAGGGGAGAGCTCTCCCAGCCCCTCCGTGCTGGGAATTCTGGGCCTTGATGATCTATCTCAGTCAGAATCCTTGTTCTAATCCACCCTGGCTTGGATCAAACTGCAGCTCCCTTGTCATGGGAGTCTTGGAACCATCTCTAGTTTAAAGTAAAGGTTATAAAACAAAGAAGAAGCATGAAGAACATGAGAATAAAACCACCAAATGACTGTTAATTATCATTATTACTCTTGCTCTCTTTCACTCCCTTGCCAAGGGACGGTTGTGGCATTATTGTTCCTGTCTCCAGGTAATTTCCCCTGGCAGCAGTGAAATGCAGCACCCCTGCAGCCTGTGCAGCACCCCTGCAGCCTGTACAGCACCCCTGCAGCCTGTGCAGCACCCCTGCAGCCTGTGCAGCTCCCCTGCAGCCTGTGCAGCTCCCCTGCAGCCTGTACAGCACCCCTGCAGCCTGTGCAGCTCCCCTGCAGCCTGTGCAGCACCCCTGCAGCCTGTGCAGCTCCCGCTGCTTTGCTCTGAGCATCTGTCAGTGCCCCAGCTGGAAAATCCCTTTTTCCCTGGCTCTCTCTTGGCTGTGTGGATCCATTCTGGGTGGAAACTTGCCCGTGTGTAGCTCCTCTGGAGCAGCTGTTTTCCCTTTCCCGTGGACATTAGGGCAGAGTCATTCCATCATTCCTCAGCTTGATCTCTTTTAATCCTTCTGCTCCGTGGGCTCCTCTGCCTCGTTGTGTTTAACCTGCTGTGGTTAGAGGGGCAGGGCAGGGAATGGTAGAGACAACTGTGGTGCTGTAAGCAGAGTCATTGAAGTTCTAAAAACCCCACAAACATTAAAGGATCCCCAACCAGCAGCAGCTCTGGGGGCTGTGGTTTGTGCCTGCAGTGAAGCTCAGCCTGCACCTCCCAGCTTTTCCAGACTCAGGGCTGACAAGTTTCACTGGAATTCTGCATTTTACAAATTTCTGCCCTTCATTGTTCCCACGGCCTCCCAAAGCCTCACCCAGGCATGATAATGTGTGAAACATCTCTTCCTCCACACAGAACTGGCTCTAGTGGTTGAAAGTGTGAGCAGAAAATCTGGGCCAGTAGGAATGGTGTGAGCTGCAAGGGCCCTTCCAACCCAAACCATTCCATGGTTCTGAAAACCTCTTACTAAGGCCTGAGCAACACCTCTGCTGATCTGTACAGAGAGACGACAAACCCCAAACAAAAACCCCTCAGTAGAAATGAGAAGGAAGAAATCGGATTTTTTTGCACGGGTGTTAGAGCCAATTTCCTTTCCTGTGCGAGCCCCAGGCTCTTTGGGGTCGCTCTGAGCTGTGGCTCTCTGTGCCTTTCCTGCTCCCCGGGTGCCTGCTGACACAGGATTGGTCTGTGGGTATAACCATGGAATTATTCTGGAAACATCTGTAAGATTGAGTCCCCCAGCACTGCCAAGGCCACCCCTGTCCCTGAGTGCCACATCCCCAGGGTTTAAATGCCTCCAGGGATGGGGACTCCAGCACTGTCCTGGACAGCCCTTTCCAAGCTGGAATCTCCCAGTATCCACTCTGAACTTCCTCTGGCCAGACTGGACGGTCCTTTCCATGCTGGAATCTCCCCAGTATCCAATCTAAACTTCCTCTGGGCAGCCTGGCCAGCTCTTTCCAAGCTGGAATCTCCCCAGTATCCACTCTAAACCTCCCCTGGCACAGCCTGAGGCCGTTTCCTCTTGTTGGGTGTTTTGTTACCTGCAGAGGAGAGCCCAACGGCCCCTCCCGTGGTTCATCCTGCAAAGGAAGGAAATGAAAAGCCAGAAATGCCCTGGGGATGCTGGCTGGGGGAGCAGAGCCCCCCTTAAACCCCTTTCCCCTCCTCGTTCCTCTGCGAGCTCCTTTCCCAGATGGAGGCACCTGGCTGGGGTGGAGCTCCGCAGTTTTGGAGCTGGGAGAGCAAAGGACAATTCCCTTTCCCTGCTGCTCTGTCCCTTTGGAGCTGCTCCTCAGCCTGCACTGCCCCTGTCTGTCCCAGCCCAGCCTGAGCTGCTCCCCTGGCACATTCCTGGCAGCCCCCAGCCCCTGCAGCCTGCACTCCCATTCTGTGTGCTGCCAGCCTGCTCTCAGCCCCACGAGGGCTCATCACTCTCTGGGGGTGCCAGAGCCTCCCAGAAATGGCTCAGGAATAATTAGTGAGACAGCTTGATTAGAGGGGTTTGAAAAAGCAAAAAGGTTTTAATGAAAGAGAAAATAACAAACTATCCAGAACAAAAGAGCAAAGCCCTGCACAGAGCAGGGGGCCCCTGGCACCTGTCAGACACCCCCAAAGCCCCGAGACTCTCGGAGCTCTCTCTGGAGCATTCAGGGATCCAGGAGGGGTTTTTGGCTCGGTGCCCCTCAGCAAACAGCCACATTCCCTGAGGGACAGCCCAGGGACCAACAGGAGCCCTTGTGCTGCTTCCTTTTCTCCCTCTGCTGGCTCCTGGCAGGCTGGAACTGGGGAGCAGCAGGAGGTGAGGCAGGGGTGCTCTGTGCCTGTCTGATCTGTTCTCTGCAGCCTCCCCCAGAGCCTTTCCGGGGAATTATTATGCACTGGCAAATGACCCAGCCTGATGAATGCTGCTATTTAGAAGGGCAAATATTCAAGCTGAATCTGTTTCAGGAACAAGATCTGTCAGGTGTGTCCGGGTAATGCAGTTTGGGTTTTATTTAGGTGGTGCTGGCCCTGCCCTCGGGCAGCGGCTGCTCCCGTCCCTCTCCAGGCACAGCACCAACATTAGTCAGGAAAACGGGCTCTGGGCAGGGAGCAGCTTGTGCTGCTGGCTGAGGCTGACAGTAACCCTGCCACAGCTGCCCTGGTGGCTCCAGCTCCCTCTTGGTGCCAGGATCTGTGGGGTGGCTGTAGGAGCTGAGCTGAGAGATGTGGGACGGCAGGCAGCTTGTGGGAATGCTGTTAATTAGGGCAGGATTCTTACAGAGAGCATTGTGTCCATAACAGGCTGTGGGGCTGACAAAGCCACGCCTAAAGCTGCCAGCTCCAGCTTAGGGGCAAGCCTGAAGCCCAGGTAGTTCTGGTTCCAATCATTATAGAGTTTTCTTTGCTGAGCATCTTAATGCATAAAACCCAATCAGCGTCATAGACAATAATACCTTTACCTTTACCTACAGCCCATCACAGCCACTGGCACTGCCACATTGTGGGCATTACTGTCCAATCACATCGAGTTCAGTCTGGTACAGTTTAAGCTTGAAGTTGTTTTTCTGTTCTCTTGCAGTGGAAAATTTTTAGACCTTTTTTCTTCTTGCTACATCGGCATGTTTGTTTGCCTCTGGTATCTTCTGCTTTTCCTGAGACCTACTTCTGCTTGGTAAAAACATCTTCTGTGTTTGTGGTCAACATATCCTTTGCTCCAGCCATAAAACCTCCTCCAGCTCAATTTAACCTTTGCTTTCTTCATTGTCCAGTAACGACGGGTCAGCAATTCTTAATTTTGACATCTTTTATTCTTCTATATCAAAACTTGCTTCCATCTCTATCCTGCTCTCAGGTTCCACTTTCAGAGAGCTTTCTGCCAAGCATATCTGTGAAACTTTCCTGTCAAACTTCCACCTTTCCCAACGAGTGGCAGCCCCAGGAGAGCTCCCCTTACAAGAACAAAAGGGATTGCTGAAGGATTCCCCCACCCCTGGAAGTGTTCCAGGACAGGCTGGAGCAGCTTGGAATGGTGGCAGGTGTCCCTGCCCATGGCAGGGGGTGGAGTGAGATGGCTTTTAAGGTCGCTTTCATCCTCAGCCCTTCTGGGATTAATTTAATGGCAATGCTTAAGATCCATACTGAATATCTCATGTCTTAAATGAGGGGCTTCTCGGGGGGCTCAGCCTCTGCACTCTGCAGTTCTAGGCACGTTCTCTGTGACTGGGGATGAGAAGAGGTGGGGATTCAGTTTGACAGGTGGAATTCTGAAGGAATACACAAGACAGACTTAATTAGCATAGCTGGTTTAGTAACTAAAATGCCTGGTGTTCAAACAGTGCTTTGAGATTAGGTCTGCTAACAGGGAAAGAAGATGGGATTTGATCTGTTTACAGGAAACAGGAGATGGGATCAAACTTCTCCAAACAAGTGTGTGTGGGAGTCCAGGGTATTCCCTCTGGACATCCTGGCCAAAAGAAGCCTGAACAAAAACCTGTACAGGGGGGTTTAAAACCTGTACAGGGGGGTCTGGGACTTGTACAGGGGGGTTGCAGACCCTGGCATGGGCCCCAGACAGACAAGGGATTCCACTATAGTCCATGGGAAAAATTGCCAACATTATGGGAGAAATTGCAAACCCTCAAAGGTAGTGGAAAGTAATAACATTTGTACACTTGGGGTTTTAGGATAGGGATGACCAGAGACAAGATGGAGAATTCTGGGCGTTACCCTAGAGTCTTCTCCTTCTTCTTCGCCTCCATTTTGTGCAGTGGTGATGACATGAAGTAGATTTAGAGGGATTGGGTCAAAGTAGGAGACACCTGTTTAGTGTCAAGTATATGTATTGGCTCACGATTGTAAATAAAGTGCACATAATTATCTGTATATGACGAGCTGGGGGCAGGCGGTCAGTCGTCACCTGTTGCCCGTGCTGTCCAGACCTTGGCAGAGCTCAGAGAAAAGTATAGAGATAAGATAAAATAAACAAGGAGAGAAACCTTGAAAAAGAACATCTAAAGACTCCTCGTCTTTTCTGCGGGCGGCTCGGGGCTTTCCGAAGGACAAAGGGCAGCGGCCACCCTGGTCTCGGGCAAGCAGAGACCCCGAGAAGTGTGTTTGTAAAATGCATGAGTTTGACTATAACATGTATAATCCAATCATTGTAGTAAAAATTATTAACCAACTTGAAATGGTATATAAGCTTCTGGAAAATCTGAGTAAAATTGAATTCTGATCACCGAATCAGTCTTCCTGTCTCTCCATCAATCGTCAATAGAATTCAGCCATGGAAGCTCCTGCTGTGAGCCCGGAGCACGATGTGGTCTGCTCCACCTCCCTGCACTGGGCAAAGCTCAGCTGCATCTCCACCATCCCCGGGTTTTCATGGAAGTCTCCTGCTTGCAGCCACCACCTCCATGCCTTTGTGCTGCCTCGGCTCTGCAGGGTGCCTTCCCCAAAACGTTCTGTCGTTCCCACAGGACCCGATGATCTTCAAGGTCTTGTCCAGCCCAGTGGATTCTGTGTTCCTGGAGTGTGTCCCAAGGCTGGAAGGGGTGACGAGTCCTGGGCTGCTTCCACCTCTCCTGAGGAACCCCTGGGATGTGGGAGCAGAGCCTGGGGGGGCTCTGGCTCAGTCCCTGTGCTGGGGACCCCTGGAATGTGCTGGGCAGGAGGAGCCATGGCTGCTCAGTTGTTTAATGAATAAATGAATGTCATTCTGTGCTGGCTGGCACATCTGAAATAGCACCTCAGAAGCTCTGGGAGTTCAGGGTTCCAATCAGCACGTGGCCCAGCTGTGTCTGCTGCAGGGGGAGGGCTTCAGTGGTGTCCTGCCAGCAAAAGCTGGAATTGCCCTTGAAATAGAGAATGTAAACCCCCTCCCCCAAATTATTATAATTGTACAATTAGGGGCTTTGGGGAAAAACTTCTGGAATAGGAATAACAGTTCTTTACTAGGAATATTAAAAATACAAATGTAGTAGTACAGAAAGACAAGCAAACAAAACAAACAGAAAAAAACTAAAAACCCCTGCCAGAGTCAGGGATGTGACCTGACACCCTGTTGGTCAGGGTGTTAGAAGCAGCCCAGATGAATCCTCCTGGAGTAACAGATGCGGTTCTGTGGAGCAGAGATGATCCCAGAGAAAAGCCCAGTGATGGTGAGATGGGTCCAGTCTTCCTCTGAGGAATCCAAAGGAGAACAGGATGTTCCTTTGTCTCCCTTTTATCCAGGTAGGAAGTCTGGAGCCCCCCAACACTGGGTGGAGCATCTCACACTGGGATGATGGAATGTGTCATGTGATTGGGGAGCCTTAATGGGCCAT
>VZUI01039161.1:0-28930 GCA_013401135.1 Cettia cetti
AAGGGAAGGGAAGGGAAGGGAAGGGAAGGGAAGGGAAGGGAAGGGAAGGGAAGGGAAGGGAAGGGGCAAAAACTGTGTACACAAAGAATAGTTTTACTTGTGAAGAATTATTTGTTTTAGTTTTCCTGACCATTTCTGCTGTGTGTTTTCTTTTTCTGTTGAAAGTGTTTATCAACAGCTCTGGCACATAAAGGAATATTAGGACACAAGCTAGCAGTAATTTTCCAAATAAGAGTCCTTCAAAACATGTATATAGCTTATTTTAGTCATATGACTCTCACCTTGGGGCAGCTGCTCTCCCAGCATTAACACCCTTTTTCTATACAGGTAATGGTATGCAGGTAATAACCACTTGCTTGTGGTTTGTTCAGTACCACTTTGAATTGTCACAGGATTTTGATTCAGTGATTTAGGAATTTGAAGATTCTCTGAAATTACTAGCATGGAGAAGATTGAATTTACCAGAAGAATCACAGCACAAATAAGTGTGCTTGAAACACAAACTGGGGGGAAAAAATGGAAAAAGTCAAAACATGAAGGCATTTTTATGTGGAGAAATAAATCCTGTATTTAATGTAGAAAGCCTTTATCTGGTTTTGGCTGTTCATAGATTATTTGTCCTGTGTTATGTCAGCATGCGGATTATGAACTAAATGTGACAATTTAAACTGTGGCATGTGCAAAAACTATATATCAGTATATGTAAGGATATATATACTGACCTTGAGTATTCACAGACATACATTGAAAAACCACAGACTTACAGTAAAAGTGACCCAAGCAGGAATCTGCCTAAAAAACTTGGACTCATAAAATGCAGGAGTCATAAATTACTTTTTCTTCCTCAATATTTCTCTTATTCTTTCATATTGCAATAAGTGAATCTTAATCTGTTCAAAAAAATCAATTGTTGACTTGCTTCTACCTTTCTGTGACAGCCTAAAGAGGGTCTTTCTGTTCTGAGTGCCAGATAGTTTCTTTACTAAACACATATTACTGTCAAAAAATAAATAAAGTAAGTAAACTGAAGGTTTCAGTCCTAAATCATAGAAAGTTTTGCCTTTTTTGTTGTTGTTGTGTTGTCTCTCCACCACATCTGTGAAAATTAAAGACAAGTTAAATATACTGCCAGCATTTTTTTTTTAATCAAAGAAAGATTAAGTAACCAAAGAAAAAGCCAAACAGAACAGGAAATAATAATAATTTCAAGTATGCTTCATTTTGAATTACTTGTAGGAGGAATTAGGTTTCTGGAAGAAGACTGACCTTCAAAAGGGACTGAAGTCCCTTATTTCCCAAACTACTATTGAGGTCTACTTCAGACTGTCATAGATCCAACAGCTTATGTAAGAGCAAAATTAATTTAGAAGGTGCAAGCTCTAATTCTTGTAATCTGCTTGATTTTGAAATAAACTGAACAAGTCTGTATACAGACAAACCCTATGAAAGTCTAAAGAGAAAACAGTTGTCACAGGCCATTCACCAGGTGTGATGCTGCAGCTCCTAAATCTCAGTATTTCTGCTCATGCACCTGCACCTCTCCCCGCTCCAGTGCCAGATTCTCCAAGCACCTTCTCTCCCATGGAAGCAGTGGTCCCCTCCACCTCACCCCTGCAGGAACAACCCAGGGGTCATCACAGGCACGGAGGCTGCTCTTTTTCTTCTCTTTTTCCTTCCTTGCAGAGGAGAACAAGGAGACTGGATGAGCTCTCAGTGTGAAGCAGGAAATGGAGACAGTATTTTTTCTTGGTTTGGAAGAACTCCTCTAAAAGCAGTGCTATTTCCATGAAGAGGGAGTTCCTGGGGCCTCCTTCTGATGTGGCTGAAGCTACTCTCTTCTCATTCAAGTGGCAGAGTTATGGGCTGATGTGAATCATACCACCAGCTCCTGCTTATACAGCCTGCAGGATGTAAAGCTGGAAATTGCCCAGAGCTCTCAGGAAATTATCTGATAGATTTAGAGCTATAACTTTCTTTTATTCAATTATTTTGTGAGAAGTGATTTTAAGTTCCAGCATTTGAATAGAAACTCAGCATCAGATTAGTCCTTGAACAGAATCTATAGCCATAATAGCCCATTCTCTATCCCAGTCAATAGACTTTCTTCTTTAAAACCTCAGGGAAGCAATTGTTGCAGCTGAGTTCAGTGAGGTATTTGCTAATGTATTGTCAATTAACAGTTATATTGACTGGAGAATTCATCTGATTCCTTTGTATATTACAATTACATTTTAAAAAGATATCAGGATGTAATTAAGTGAAACATTGTTTAAAGACACCTAATATAAATCTCCCGAATGAAATATATTTCAAGTTCTTAAAGAACCACCAACATTTATCTCATTGACATGAAAGGGGAGTTAGATAAAGAGACTTAAATTTCATTTGGAACATTTTCCAGTCTTTAGGATTTGAATGTTTTAGAGAAAGTATATACTGAAAAGCTCTTTAAAGTAAAGCCTAGATTTCTTTAAGCAGAAGATAAACAGAAAAGAGGTGATGAAGATTCATTTTTAAACCAGAGTTAATGTTTGTTTTAAAGCCTTCTCAACTTTTCTCTCTGTTAAAAAGTAAAACACCATAACGTGTTCTTTTTCTGTCAATTTTTTTTTGCAGCCAAGTGATTTCTTTTTTCCTTGGGATAAAATTTCATCAATTGCTGTGGTGGATTCTTATCTATTTAAGAAAAGGTGTCCATCCTGGATGGTGACTGCTGCTTGTTTGACATTGCAGAAGGCAGCAGCCAGCCTGCAGTGTACAGCACCCTGGCAACCCAGGCACACTCAGGAGGAGCTGGGACAAAAATGGTAACTCCACAGGCAAAGCAATTGCTGGTGTGCACTGAGCACACCTGTAGATATCTGATAATGTATCTAAATCACAAGTTTGCATGTTCAAGCAGAATTTATCTAATGGCAGATTTGAAACACAGGTAGTCCTGGTGAGGGGGCTGGTGCAGAAAGTAAGGAATCAGCAGGCAGGCACACTGGCTGCCAGTGAAGGCACACCAGCCATAAGGCATCCCAAGTGCTCAGGCCTAGCAAGACCATTAACAGCACTTATATGACCAGCTCGCTAGAAGCTAGAGGAGAAATTACCTATATTCACAGCAGAAGAGGATTCTGGATAGGATTTGGGTGCTTGTATCCTCAAATCATATTTGTAAGTTACTGAGAGGAAGGGAAGGCAGAGATGAGCACTTGTCAGAAGCAAAGACAACCTTGTGAAGAGGGCAATGCTGCTGCAAGGCTGACCACAGCTCAGAATTCTGGGCACATCTTGGGTACTTCCAAGGAGAAGAGAGTAAGTTATTACACAGGCTTTCTATTATTAAGATCGACTTCTTTTTAATGACCTCTCTTAATGATCTTTCTTTTACTGTATAGTTGATCTGAATTCTTATATATAAGGACCTAATTTTTTGTTTGGTTAGGTTTTTGGTCAGTATGCCTGTTTGTGAAGTGGACCAAGTGGACCCGAGTGAAACCAAGATCTCTCCATCTTTTTTGTCAGCAGTGGAACCAGATAAAACAGCATAGTTGAGAACTCCTGAGTAATCTGTGCCCTTACATACATGGGGACCCCAAGAGAAAGCCTCTGTGATACCAAAGAATCAAATATGACAAGATTTTTGATGAAGAATTATACCAGGAGAACTCCAGAACAACTCTTATATTTCCCAAGAAAAGCTCATGAAAACTCAGGTTGTAAAGCAAACTGGAAGGTAGGAAGCTAAAAAACACTGTAGGGTATTCTAAGACTCTTTTTGACTCTTGAAGTCTGATTGGGGATGATAGAAAAGAGAAGTTTCATGTAACTCCCTTGGTTAGCCTGTCATTTAATAAAACAAGGATGTAATAACAAAAAGGTAAGACTGCCACTGCCAGGTGTGTACAAAAGCCTGGGTGTCACCACTCCCAGAATGGGAAAAGCTGGGGAGCAGTGAAATGGAATTGGTTAAAACCATATAAAAACAGATCTTTGTTTTCCAGAGAGATCATTCATTACAGACTGGTCACTTCAGCTAATAGGATTGCAACACTCATTTTTCCTTTTCTAATGAATTTTGGGGATTCAACATTCCATTGAATCAGGGTCAAACTGAGGCTGCCATCAGGAGCAGTAAGTACTACAGTTGATAGTTAAGGGCTTTTTCCACAAACAGAGAATGTAAGGGCTGTAAGGAATTAAAATATCAATCAATTTCTATACATTTGCAACCAGTTTGAATTATTGTATCATAACCTGAACATGTGAAGAAAAATATTCTTTCCTTACATAAATCACTTCACAAACATTCAGAGGGAGACTTAGAAAATTACAATCCTTTTTTGTTATATTCCACTCAGGGTATATTTTTTCCTAGTGTGTAGTGCTGTTCCTGTGCATTTTCCATTTATCTAATAATATAAAAATGTACCATTTCAAGCTTGGCAAACAGATCAATGTTGATGTTACCATCATCTTGATAAACAGATATTTTTGTGAGAGTTGAAATATGGATGTTTTGTCTAGCAGGAAATCTGGCATTTATCCTAGGGTGTCTTTTTTGTTTGACAAACTCTGCAGCTTGTAGGTTTTGGAGAGGCTGATATGATCACAGGAAGGTTTTTTTGGATGCAGCTGAGACCAAAGTTCAGCCCATTTACAGAAGATGGTAACTCCCAACTGGTTTTCATTTCTTACTAGAAGATAAATTAGCTCAAAAGGCTGCAGAGACATTTCCATGTTAAATCACAGCTGCTAAGAGGACTGCCTTGAACAGAAGGGTTTGTGCTTTAAACTTGTATCAATAAAACAAATAAAAGACAGAGGAGGTGATCCAGAAATTTACAACAGTAGCTCAGTGTTTGAAGAAATTGTTCAAAGGAAAGGGACAAAATGCTTCTGTTGAATATTTGGTTGTCTGGAGCCAGAAAAGAATGAGATTAATCACAATCTGTTTTAATGGAACATGGGGACAAATGAAAGAAATTGCTCTAAAGATTAATTTCCTTAATCAACTCTGAGGGCAAACCAAATGTTTAAGAAAGCAACAATAAAAGGGTATAAAAATGATGTTACTATTTATGAGGGAAGGGATATTACCATTTTCCATATTCTATAAAATCTCTCAAATTATTGTCATTTACTTATTTTGCAATTACTCCAAATTCCTCTCACACCTCTGTCTATATCTCAGTTCTGTAAAGCTGGGACCAGAGCTGCTCCTCAAAAATCTCTGAAGAGCTTGCAGGTCTTCAGAGATAAAGAGGGCTACATGAATCCCAAGTGTAATTTTTATAGACTCTGTAAAGTTGATGGTCTTTAAGGGCCTCCCACTGGTCAAACAACAGAACTACATTGGTACCCTCTTCAAGGAAAGCTGCCTTCACCTTGGATTTAGGTGTGTGAGGGTTTTGACCTCTCATATCAGATGAGGAGAGCTCAGATAGAACCTGGGTCAGGGTATGAGGAAGACCCCGAGATTATTTGGAAGAGAGGTTCTTGTGGGAATACGTGAAAGGAAGCAAATTTTCCATCTAGAAAACCAAGCACTTTCAGTGCGTATTTAACCTCATTCTATGCTGAGTTCCCTGAGGATGGGTTACCTGGTTGTGCCATATGTTATTTTTTAAATGAGTCATGACTTGGTGCATAGAAAGAGAATTTTTTTTAAAAGGACCTATGAAAATTTCAGGGGAAGTGGACAGAAATGGGCAAAAAGCCACAGAGAACTAGACAGAACAGAAACTGAGAAGAAACTTGTGCTTAGCCTGTTCCTCAAGCTTTCTGGTCTAGGACTAGAAACGATCTCTAACTCAGCCTAGAGCTGCCAGGCACTGAGCCAGATTTGAAAATGTGGTCCTTCTTCACACAGACTAATAGTGCCAGCTCCCTTCAGCCATCTGGCAAAGTCAAAGTCTGGATCACATCACATCAATCTGCCTGATCACCTAGACACATTTTGTCTTTATATGCTGTTGTTATACTCCCTTGTTCTGTTTCCATTTCCACATTATTGTTCTTAACTTCAGTGTCTCATGTTTCTCCTGCTCACGAGGAAGAGCTTTCCTGCAGCAGTGAGCTTGAGTGAGTGTCCTTCTATCATCCTACATGGGGCAATCCATCAGTGAACTATCCCTGTCCTGTGAGGTCCAGGGCCTGCAGTGGCCTGAATGGTCCTGATGATTGTCAGTGTTCAGGCAGCACACAAATCTAACCTGCCCTTGCAAAAAAAAAAAAAAAAAAAAAAAAAAAAAGACATTTCATCTAACCTGCCCTTGCAAAAAAAAAAAAAAAAAAAAAAAAAAAGACATTTCAGCCCTCTTAGAAAGTCACTGGAACATCTTGTCTGCCTAGTACCAGCATTGTGATGTTGCTGCATGTTATGGTGGAGGTAGCCAGGCCTTAGGAGTGACCCCTGAACACTCTCTTTCCAAAAGCACGGGCTGTAGACAGTATTTTTTCCCAGGCTACACAGAGTACTCTCTGTTAAGTGAAAAAATGGCAAATTTGGCCTCATACCTTGGCTGTCCTGGAAAGCAGTGACACAGCTCTCTGAAGGAGACTGACTCTCCTAAGGCTATCAAAATAGTCATTTAGCAGCTAAGAAGATTCCTAAGGCTTTACCCACATAGCAAGTTTATCCTACACCTCAGCCCAGGCTGCTGAGCTTTATCTCCTTTTGCCCCCTTCTCCCACTCAGTCCAGAGATGCAGTGTTTCCTGGGTCACCCTTTGGGTCACCTTCTTGCACACAGCATGGGTGCAGTGGGGACAGCTGGGTGCTGTCCATGAGGAACAGCTCCCAGGATCTCTTCCCTGCAGCACTGAGCTGGGGAGCAGGGGAGGACAAGCAGGCAAGTCCTGGCCACCCTCACATTGCACTTCAGGTTGCCCTTCTTGATGGGGTCTCAGTTGTCCATTGCCATCTTCTGAGTGATATCCAGGGGCTGTCAGCACTACCATGGATACAACAGCAATGAAGCAGGTGCATCTGGCCAAAGCAATTATGTTGGATAGAGCCAGCCTGGCAAAGCCACAGCCAGGAAAAAGCCTCATTCCATTCCCTAGGTTCTGGTAGCTCAAGACTTGCTTCTCATGGTTATAAATACAGACACAATGCTTCTCTGCAAAGAGAAAGTCCTCACAGCCTAGGCCTGGGGCACTCTCTCTGCTGAGCTGTTTATTCTTGGGCACCACAGGAACCAAAGAGCCAAGAGTGTGAGCTGACTCCTGTCCCTCCTGGGTTCCAGAACACTGTGATAAAAAGTAGTAATTTAGCTAAGCATCAAAGAAAACCCTGTGTTTTCTCTTTACTTCAAGCCATCATTAATTACTGTGTGAAATACTCATTCCCTGTGTTCACCTCCTCCTGCAACAGACTTCTAACATTGTTCAGATCCTCACTGTGCCTCCTGCTCTCCAGTGACCATAAGGGAAGATTAGGGTGGCAAAATGAGATCTGCAAGATCTGCAAGATCTGCAAGAGACTGAGGCACAGTGAGAGAACAGATATAGATCAACACAGATGGATGAGAGACTGAAAAACCTGCCTTGGTGTCTGAATCAGCTATGGGAAACAAGTTAAAGGCTGTAAATCATCTGCAAATGGGATTGAAAGAGATGGTAATTGCAGCAAACAAAATCAGCAGTAGACAAGTATTCCTATTACTAGCAGAAGAACCTGTCTTGTATTTCTTTAAATCACCCAAATTCAAGAAAGAAACATCTGTTCATGGGATCCTTAGGCACTGGCAGCAGACTATAACTTAGTATGACCCACCTCCCCAAGGCCAAATCTATGGTTACACTAAATCAGGAAAACTCTACTGCCTTCAAAAGTCCCCAACTGAACCTCAACTTCTGTATCTCTGAGTTTGTCTCTGGTTTCCATCATGAAAGCAATTCAGGTTTATGCTATCTATAGACAGCCCAGTCTCATGCTATGAAGCGACTTCATGTCTTTCAATTCATTATAGATACCAATAAAACACCCAGGGTCCTTGACATTTAATCTACTGTCATAATAATATTGGAAATACTAGAAATGGGGAAACTCATTTCATAGTTTGTGCCCTTGACTGACTGAGGATAACATTTTATGTTGCCCTGCTAAAGGACAGGTGAGATTATGCCTTTCATGTTGATTAAAAAAATAGTTAATAATTCTGTGTAAAAAATAAAAAGCGAACTCAAATTCTCCTTTCAGACCCATCTCTCTTTTCTGCAGCCATCATTCTTGTTATATCCTACTCTGGCTCATCCCTCAGTATCACAGGGACACCAAAAGCTGAGATCCTCATGGCAGCCAGGAGTGGTCCTCAGGTAAGAGTCAGAGACAGCCTTGCTCATAGAAGTATTTTTAAGTAGGAAGTAAAGTTCTTTCAAAGAAGCTCTAAAGTTTAAGAGATCTGGCATACATGTTTCTAGACAGAGAGCTCCCTTCCATGAACCCTGGTTCACAGCAGCCTCAGGACCTGACAGGGACAGTCTTCTCCAAGACAGTGTGAAGCCAGGTGTCTTGGGTTATGTAACCAAAAATGTGAATTCTATTTCATCTGTTGAAAGCAGCTGGGGAGATGATTTTCTTTGTCTTTTGTAACTCCAGGGGGGAGAGGGGGCAGATGCCTTCTGATCATGGCCCAGCTGTTAAAACCAGGTGGGGCAGTGTTCCTTATCTCTTCCATGGCCCATCTTCCCTCCAGGGGGGGGATATCTGCTGATAATGGGCCACTAAGGCTCACCAGTGACATGGCACCTTACATCATCCCACTGTGAGATGCCCCAGCCCATGGGAGGAGCCAACCATTCCTACCTAGATAAAAACTGAGACTCAGGAACACCAGGCAGCCTATTTTCCACTGGATTCCACAGGAAGACTGGACCCATCTTGCCATCACTGGACCCTTTTCTACAGGATCATCTCTACCCCAACAGAACCACATCTGTCACTCCAGGAGGACTTACCTTGGACTGCTTCCAACACCCTGACCAGCAGGGTGTCAGGTTGTATTTCTGACTCTGCCAGGGTTGCTGGGACTTTTGTTTGTTTGCTTGGGTTTTTTGTACTACTACATTTGTATTGTTAATATTCCTAGTAAAGAATTGTTATTCTTATTCCAAAATCTTTGTCTGAATGCCCTTAATTGCAAAATTATAATAATTTGGAGAGGGTGGGGGGCTTACATTCTCTCTTCCAAGGGAAACTCCAGCTTTCCCTGATGGATACCTGTCTTCCCAAACCAAGACATGGAAATTATACAAGTGGAAAAGTACAAAGTCATTAAGGAAATGCCATGGAAGGATTCCTGCCTGTTTGAGACAGCAATGTAGTTTGTCCTGGCCACTTACAAGCTTTACCACCCAAGGGGGAGAATATGTAGTGGAGCAAAAAGGGGTGACATTTTCTACAAGGCTGCTTGGATTTTTCTCTCTGTCTCTCCAACCAAACCAACAGGCTATTGAATGTAATGGAAAGGCTTTCAAGCTCCCTTTGAACCTGGAAAAACCTTCCAGTGATATAATGACACCTCTTCAGAGCAAAACCAACCTGACCAGATTGCCACACCATGGAAAACCCAGCTCACTGCCCAGGTGAGAAATGGGGCTGGATTTTCAGGGCAGGATCCCTTAGCCAGGCACCAGAAGGTTGATGCTGAATGAGCCAAACTGCCTCTGGGGAGGCCCTGGGAAAAGGCAGTGGCCAGAAACCTACCCCAGGGCTGGTGGGCATTGTGCTTTGCCTTCCCATGCCTGTCTGGCTTCAGACACAGGGGTGCAGCATCTCCTCCAGTGAAATGTTTCACTGTGTGTCAAGGACACACATTCTGCTGGCATTAATCTTTCAGTCTTCTCACTGGCAGTCTAGCTTGAAGGAACTATTACACAGTCTATAAAGTTCAAAAGAATAAGAAAAACTTAGCTCCCCATTAAACAGGTTGAAACAAAAACTACTCAGTTTCTCTCTGCAGCAGCCACACAGACTAGACACATAACAAGAGTCAGAAATGGAACCCGGGTTGCAAGAAAGAATCAAATTTGCAGAAGATGCCCCAAATGTACAGTTACAGTTTTTGAATGAGAAAGGGAAAAGAAAAAAAAAGAAAAAAAGATAAAAGGAAAAGGAGCCTGACAAATAAAGCTTCCAGGAAAAAAAGAGTAAAATTAAAAAAACAATAATTTTAGAGAAATTTTCAGAAATGCACCCTAAATAGCTTTGGTTCATTTTAGAGAATCAGAGCAGAGGCATAACAAATCCTGCCCTTGGATTTAAAGGGGTCAGAGTGGTTGTAAGGGCTTCTGTTTCCAGACAGCCCTGATTTTCAGAGTAGGTGCACTATCCTGCTGGAGTAACAAGAAAGTTAGAGGTTTAACAACGTGAGCTCTTCTCAAAGCTCTACTCTGGTTTGTGTATCCAAATCCAGAGAGAGATAAGCTCAGCTGCAGTAAATTCTGCACCCATCTCCAGTTCCACCTATCATCTTGATTTACCAGGCATAGTTAGATTAGCAAAATATGTGAATAACTGGAAATAATGCTGGCACTTTCTGTCCAGAGTAGAAGTGGGAGGAGGTGTAAGAAAGTTCGAGTTGTGAAGCTATTTTTCTTTTCTGCGAAGAGGGATGTATTTAAACTTCAGATGAGGATGAATGATGGAGAGAAGCGGCCGAGATTATTGAGCCGGGATGGGGCGAGGAAAGCACAGCAGAGCCCCACGGAGAGCCGAGCAGGGAGGAGCAGGAGCGCAGCTGGCGCAATCAGGGAGCGGCGGGGGGCGGATGGAAACACCGCGGCACCGCCAGCTCCGCTCTTGGGCAGAGATCGCTCGCTGATTTGCAATCAAACGAGCGGTTCCGCTCACCGAGGAAAGTCTGGCCCCTTTGGACAGGCATGTGAGGCTCTGCGAGGGTGCTCGCATGGCTCTTGTGTACAGTGGGCGGTGAGGAAAAACAAGGCTTTGCTCGGAGCCGCCCCTCCGCCTGTCGCTTCCTAAAATCACGCTGCCACACTTTGTAACCGCGGCTTTCAGAGAAGAGATTATGTCCCAAGAGGAGCTGCAGTGAGCCTCAAAGACCTGCGTGCACTTTTGCTAATGGAAGAAATCCTTAATGACCCTCTTACAAAGTAGTCAAGGACACAAAGTATTTTAAACAGCCAGTGGAAAGTCAAACCATGAAGTGATGACAGTGCCCCGAGCCTGCTCTTTTTGAAGTGAAAAGCTTGGTACCCGGCTGGCCAAAACTGAGCAGGACCTTAGCTGGTGTCCAGAATGCTGGTCAGTTAGGTCTTACTAAATCTTGCAGAAGAAAGAAAATATCAAATTAGAGGTTTACGAGCGATCAGAATTTCGGCCCACATCTCTGTATTAGTAAGAAATGTGAATCTTTACACTGATGTCAAACAGCATTAGGTGAATCACTAATCCTTATGAAGTTTTGCAGACAAAGGTGTCGGAAGAGAGAAACAACACAAGACGTGATCTGGCAAAGCAAGCCTCTCACCAAAACTCTTGTAAATGCAAATGTGGCCGCGCCTCCGGGGCACAGCAAGCAGGATCCTGCTGTCACCAGCATCAGCCCCCCACGAGGGGAGCAGCGCCTGCTGCTCAGCTGGTACCACCCCCATCGCGTGGAAATGCTTCTGCAGAGGCTGGCTGGATTTCTGGAGGACTGTGTTGCAGGAAGGAGAACCCAACACACTGCTTAATTTTGAGCCAGTGCTGTGAACAGCCTGTTGTTAAAAAAAGAAAGTGGAAATGGTCCATATTTTCGTTTTTAGCATTTTAAGTAAAACATTTAGAAAACTTGGCACTCCTCATTCTATCATTTGAGCGACATTTTATTCATCTTTTTTAGAGTCTTGATTAAGTTTTGAGGACTAGAAAGTGAATTTCAGTCCCTTTTTCTAGGTCCATATTGTCAGTGTGAAGCACAAATGTAGATGTGAAAAATTTGTTCAGTGCAGAACAAAAGCTCATCATATGAAAAAAGGTAAAGAATGAATCTGAGTTTCCAGTTGGACAGGTTTTGCTCCAGTTTCCCTCGTGCAATGAATTAATGTCTATATTTAGCTCTCTCCTGTTCATTCAGAGTTGTACTAGACAGTAGTATCAGCATCTGATTTAAATAGTTCTAATATCTTTAGATATTAGATTGAGTCTCTGCAGTTAATTTGTGCTGGATGAAAAGGTGTTCCTGTGTGTGATTCTTCTTTAATCAGTGATAAAAATTGTTCTTTTTGCTAATACCTCCTGTTTTTGAAAAGCATATTTCTGATATGCTAACTCTAGGATAAATTTCAAACTGTTAGTACACATCTAGGAAGAATAGAATAACTCATTTCAAAACAAACCTATTTTTGTTCCTAGTTGTGCTTGTAATGGAATATGAAACAGTGGTCCTGTTTTCTACTGAGAGTACTTCAAGCCATCCTTCATAATGAAGTATGGGTCTCATTCACTGCTCCTGTTTTTCCATCTGGAAAGTCAGCCTATAGTGGCCATTAACATGAAGGTACTGCTACATGGGTGCATTTTTTACTCAAAATCATTGCTATAAACCAGAGCAAGATGACTGCCAAATAAACCTGTTTCTGTGTTAATTGGACTATCACATTAAACCCACAGAAACAGAGCATTTGAAACAAAGATCACAAAAATGCCTTGTTTTCTTCACTGACCCCTGCCAGCCCAGACGAGCTGTTGATGTCTCTAATTGGCTGGCCTGCAATCCAGTGCAATCCTGATAGGGGAGATGGAAAGGGCATAACAGTGGTGCTTATGGAAAAAAAAAAAAAATGCCACTGCTTACATTTCAGCTAATCTACAGCTCTACATTTCAATTATCCATTCCAGTAATAGCATGATTGCTTGCATTCAGTAATGAACCAGAAACCAGGAACTTAATGTTCTCATATGGCAGGCAGTTTTTCTGACTTTAAGACCAATTGACAGCAGCTATAAAAGCATTATAAAATATGGCATGATTTAAGAGATGCAGCTTTCATCTACCTCAACGTTGTTCAAAATAGCTTTAGTTAAATATAATTTTCTGAATACAGGGATGTCAAACTTTATCAGCCAGGGTCCACTGTTAAAGAAGCTTTTTTGTGAATACCTAGAATTTGACATTTGTTCTTCAGTTTACTGATAAATCAAGAGTGCTGTATTTTTCAAAGTTCAGTCAGAAATAGATTTAATTAAATGGCATAACTGAAGAATGATGCATCATCATAAATGAACCTTTCACACTTCAGGTAGGAACTCAACAAAATAAAATAATCTATTATATTTATATATTTTTAATCATATATTTGAAAGCATGCTGGTGTTTCAGAAGAAGAATAAATTCTTTGGGGATTTGGGGTTTTTTAAAAGGCAATGTTGGCAATAAAGACACATGATCCTATAGATGTTAATTTTGCATTTTTAAATGCAAATTTGAGATGTAGAAACTCTTTTGAAAATTCTTATTTTCATGTTTTCATCTTAGATGGCTAAATTCCTTTAGCTTTCAGGCTTTTAAAATCAGATTCTCACCAGAATTTCTAATGAGACTTTTGACTACAGTAGTTTTGGAAATTAAAGTAAAAAAATAGACACTTGAGGCTTTTCCTGGGTGGTGGAGGTTTTTTGTTTGGGGGGGGGGGGTGTAGTGCTAATAAACAAAGGAAGAGCTATAAGAGGGTGCCATGAATTAGTGTAAATCATTATCCAATTACCTTCAACTTCTCTCACACTAAATTTTTTTCACCTGTTATTTGAATTCATGCTATCTTTATATACAGTATGATTTCCTCTTGCTTTACCATGCTTCCATAACTAGTTCCACAACAGCTACAGGTTCTCTGATGGCTTCTGGTTTGTGACAGGGCAGTCACTTCATAATGTGCCTGCACATATTCCATTGCATGATGTTAAAACCGCAGAATAGCTTCATTTCATAATCAAGAAAAGCTCCTTAAAAAGTCCAGAGAAGTGTTGCATTTGTAGGCATATATTTTACTAGATTAACTGAAAAATTGGACAAGCTATTGATCTCCCAAAGCTAAACACAAGTTGAGAAAACTGTTCAAATTTAACTGCATGTATATAAGCTGGAACAACCAAAAGCTGGTAGCTGGCATTTGTGCAGCAAAGGCAGAGATAAAGTGATGCTCACCTAGCTATCTCATAGGGGAAACAGCTAGAAAAATAATTTATAACTTATAAAGGGAGGTTACAAAACTGACCACAAAACCAATACCTCAGATAAAACCACCTTTTTTCACTACTACTGTATATTTTTATTCCTAGGCCTGTATTTCAAAATTACTTGTAGTTTTCTCTGGAGGAGCAAGGCTGAGAGATTAGAAATGAAGTGGCTGCTTTGCAAGGGGCGTGCCCACAGATCATGGGGTTTTCCTCCCCTATCGAAGGCAGTGGCTGCAGGTTCCAGCCTGGGCCCCCACGGTGACTGAGTTTTCCCAACTGAGCACAGTCCCATGCTGGGATGTGCCAGTGTGAGCTCTGGGAGAGGTGGGAATTCTTTCTGGCATGGTGGTGGCAGTGCTGTGAAACCCCGGTGCAGGCACAGCCTGGTGAGAGCCAGCACGGTGCAGGCCACAGGGAGACAGCCTTTGCTGAAAGGGAGCACAGCTGTGTTGCTGTCTGGGTGACAGCTGAATGTGAGGGTCACAAAAGGGCACCCTTACACTGAGCACTGAGCACAAGCATTTCATTGCTGGCATTAACCTCCCTCTCTGTCACTTGCCCCTGTCTGACCGGGCACACAGCAGAAATAAAATACCACGAGGCAAAACTCAGTGGCAGAGAGACAGATAAAATCTAATTGCCTTGATTTTAGCAGCCTTGATGGTAAGCAAGGTGCAAAAAGACCTCCATCACGTGGTGGTAGGTGGAAATGAGAGATCTCAGGGGATCTGCTCTTTTGGCCATTTCTGTTAGCAGATTCCCATGGCTCATTTTTATTTAAAAGTGGATTTTCTGAGAACTGGAATAGGCCAGGGACTTTGGCAGAAGACAAATAAAACTAGGTGAATGAGGAGTGACTGTAATGATTTTTCAGCAGTGACAAATTACTTCAAGCAGGGATAAAAGCAAGAAAATTGGAAGAAATGCTTTGACGCATAGTAAGAGCAAAAAAATTGTAAGCATCCCTTTGGACATCTCACCGGAAAACTGTGTGACAGCAGGTAAAAAAAGGTTGAAAAAAAAGTAGTATGGCTCTCAGTCTGAGACCTGAGAGTGGCTGGAAGACTGGCAAAATGTCAAGACAAAGAGCACTGATATATTGTTTTACAGGCTGAAATGTACTGGTGTGGCTATGGATACAAGCCTGTGCCACTCCAGGGCCTTTAAAAATGTATCTCCATTACTCTGCAGCATCACCCACCCACTATGTCTACTGGTTATTATAGTCCTTCATTTGATTTCAGCTCACTTGTAAGATCTCAAGGTAAAAGCTCTGATCAGGTTTGAAGTCTGACTGGGTTTTCCTCGGGATGAAAAATCAGGCACCTTTTCCAGTAAGCCTTGTAGTTACTTTAAAAAGGTATGTTTGTTTTCAGACCACATATGAAGGCTAAAACCTGTATTTCTTTTGAATTCAAGATCCTTCTGATGTGTTTGGCTCCTTAAATCCTTCCAGGGAGGTTAAGTACAAAGCACAAAGCATGCGGGTTGGAACTCCAGTAGAAACAGAGCCACCCACAACACAAGAGAAAGAGTAATTCTATATGGCTGTGTAGAAAGGACAGTTCAAATTAAAAAGACTAGGATGTTTCAAGTGGAAGAAAGTGACACCACGGGCTCAGGAGATTCCTGGGCAAGAAATGCTTTTTTATTATTATTATCCTACTCTTTTCCACACATAGGACATCTACTACCTGTATTGAACCACTGCCTTTTAACCTCAGCTCTTGTGAAACCTTTGAGGCAGTAAATTCAGGAAGAAGAACCAGCAAGTTTAATTAGGTAGGTATCATACATATTACTTTCTTATTCTATCATTCCTTTCCTCAATCATAACAGTTCCCATTCAGAGGAAATATTACTGCATTCTTGTTTCCTAGTTTGGGAAGAGTTTGCAAGATCAGCAACTGTTGTGAAGTCATATACCCATGAGTTTAGGAAAGGTGAGAAGAGGCAGCTCCTCAAGCAGTGGCACAGTTAGCATCCATGGAAGCACCACAGAAGATGGTGACAAGTCAAGACATACTTCATCTCAGATTGCCCATTTGGCAGGGCTTAGATAGCTTGAAGGCCTCTAAGAGGAACATCTCTTAGACGTTTCTGATCAGACCTTTCCTCTGAAGAGGAGGCTGGAAGCCTGGAGGCCCTGGGGTCTTAGGCAAGACTTTCAAAGCTCCCCACCAGCAGCTTCACCTCCGTTGTCAAATGCCAGGATTGGCACAAGCTGAGAAGAGCCAGTGCTGTTCAGGCATGTGTAACTCAGGGCAGAGCACCTGGACACCAGGCACCAGCACAGGCAGGTCCTTGGAAGAGCCCAGAGCCCATCCCTGAGCCATTACTGAAGAAATGACAAGCACATGCTGAGTGGGGACACAGAGCAGCCCTTACAGCTGGGGCTGAAAACAAGAGAGGTGAAGAAAAAGCAGGGTTTTTTTGCTCTGCATCCACAAGCCGTGACTTCCAGCAAAAAAATGGAAAGTCACGTATGCAACAACAGGGAACACTGAAGTGTGGGATATGTTAATGACCTCGAGAGGCAAATTGGAACTGTAATGCAGAGCTGAGGTATTCACTTCTGTGCAACAGAGAAAACATGTGGGAAAAGCTTTTCATCAGAGGAAAAAGCAGAAAACAAGACTGCCTCTTCAGAGGCTGGATAGGGACTGAATAACCTGCCCTGAAGGGATGACCCAGAACTTGCCCACAATACACCAACAGAGAATGGCCATGCATAAGATACCTGAGTAGCAAATATCCTCATGATGATGAGGAAATGAAAAAAAAGTATATTAAAGGCTCGTAGCAGAGGTACTCTAGTCCCCAGGGTACCATGCACACACTGAAGCAAGTATCACACGGTGAAGCTATTCCCAGCATTTGAACAAAGCCCTTAGACACTGGGCTGCACGAAGGGTGCACAAAAGAGTTGCAAACAGGCAGTGGGGCTAACTCAGAGGAAGTTCTCACAGGCAGAGATACTACACTGATTGAGGAAACCTTCAGTCTGAAGCAAAGGGAGTGGTCAGAAGTTGGACACAAACCAAAGGAGTGATGAACCTGGAGCCACAGACACAGCAAGGTAGGAGGTAAAAGCTTCAGAGCTCTAGTAGGAAGCCAACACCAAGAAGAACTCTCGTGGAAACAAACCCAAAGTCAGTCTGTGGCTTGTACACCAGTCATTCTGTTTGGGTTTGAAAATGGAGCAAGGAGTTAAAGACATCTGTACTGGGGAGAGAGCTCTCTGAGCAACAGAGCTCACACACCACACACTTCCTACCCAGAGGGAAATTAATGATTGTAAGAAAGGTAGGGAGGGAGAGTAGAAAGTCTGCACATGTTATGATATTTCAAAAATCAAGTAGGCTGTAGTCCACATGAATGTTAGAGGACTAATTTTTTTTTTGTGAGTCCATTAAAAAGCAAAAAAAATCATGTTGTAATACTGTGAGTCACACCTGCCCATCTCTAGCCATGAGGAGATTTGCCAAGAGTCAGAGAAGCCACATCTGTTATGCAACTTATCAGCCCGTGGAGGGATACTGCTGAAGGTTTTCAGAAGTCTCAGTCTGCTACAGTCAGAGATGTTTCAGACAGCAAAAAGCTGGCCTTGAAGTCCCTACATCCATTCTTCCCACATCTGCCTTTAAGGTACACTATTATACATCCTCAGCAGTTTTCTCTATAGCCCAGAGAAAAACACCATGCCAGTCCTCTTCAGCCTAGCCAGCCACAGATCATTCCAGTGTAGAGAATTCCAAGTCATTGGAAGTGCACAAGTCTTTATGACCCAGCTGGCAGGGTAATTCAGAGAAGACCTCACTTGCAGTTTTGTTACTGATTTCCTTCCTCCATCTTCCTGCATTACCAGTTCTGTGTTATGGGGTTGTCAGGGGAAAAAAAAATGCTACTCACAAATCTCAATTTTTTCCATTTGTTTGGTCCTTAAGGGCTCACGTGCTTGGTGTGACTCTTTATGCCCATAAACATTTTCTCTGGAACCTTTTCTCTCCAAATGCTATCTTGACTGCCCTGTCTCTTCACAGGGTCAAATGGGATCTATTACCATTAAAAGAAAACTAAATACAGTTTATTAAGAGATCCAGTTGTCCCTTCACCCCCAACTGAGAGCTCTTATATTAATCACTTTTTGATTTTTTTTGAATTGACCTTCTTGGTGAAATATTAATGACAGATGTGTTTATTCTCCTGCTGTAATCAAACACTAAGAACACAGAAGTCAAGGCCAAGCAAAGTGAAATGTATTTCAATATTTACTTTGGAGGTGACAGAAAATTATCAGTGAAGAGTTCTCTTCCAATTAACGTTATCACTGCAAGTGCAAACAGTGAATGACAGCAATGTTTTCACATACTGTAAAGCCTGGGACTAATTGACACTCATGATCAACTCTAAACTTCTATTCCTTGTAAATGATTAGAATAAATGTGACAACGAAAAATCACTAGGCCTTCACTCGGTAATGAAACTGTGAGTGATGAGCAGCCCGTGATGCTGCTTGTCACAGTGCCTTGATTGCTTTTGAGATGGATTAAAAATATTAGCAAAAAAGTGGTGGGTGTCATTCTCAAATTGGGGCAAAGGCATTTTATAGCAGATAAATATTGTGTTCCAAATTCACTTTGAATAGGATATGGGCATTCCCACATGAGTTGCAAAGTGACTGAGAGGACACTAATAACAATGAGAGCAGACAAGTCAGCCAAGGGAAAGCATTGGGAACTGAAGGGAACCAAGTTGGGCTCTAGGTTATGCATGGCCCCACTACAGGATGTGGTACATATTTTCTGCTCTTGCTATGGGGAGAGGGGAGGTGAAGAAAGTGTCTCTCTCACTGTCTTAATCTGCCAGGAGGTAAAGGGCTCCCAGGGACTGACTAATTAGAGAGAGGGGAAGAAAAACTCTTGGCCTTAAGCTATATTTAAAAATAAAATATGGTTAATCAAAACATTTCTGGCCCAAAGTCTAAAATTATCCCATGGGATTCAGAGGGCTAAATATACAAGCCACTTGCTGTGTAAATATATTAATTTCTGTTGTGTGGTACTGTGACAGCTGCTTTCCTGCGACAGCCAGAGTTGTCAGTGTGCAGGCAAACAGAGGAACTGCTACTATGTAACAAAAAATTGGGAATTATGTAAAAAATAAAAAATTATGGAATTATATTACTTTACCTGCAGTGATAAGATATGAAAATATGGTGAACATTCATGTGAGTGTAATACAGCAGCTCATGACAGATCCAACTTCAATCTAAGAAATAGTAATACATTCCTCAGGATGCAATGGTCTTGGAAAAAGAGACCACAAGCTGAAAGAGTCTTGTGAATTTGCAGGCTATCTTACAGGGAAATGAAAGCCATTATCCTGAAAATATTCATGAACTTGCTGAGCTTTACATGTGAGAGTCCTCCTATATTCATCTTTTCTCTAAACTTATTTAGCAGAGCGATACATTTTCAGCCCAGAGCATGTTGAACTATTCATTTTAAATACATGGTCTGATGAATTTAATCTTCCTTTTGCGAATCAGCCATAAACGGATCCTGATTTGTCAGAGAAATTGTTGTCCTGAAGAGTAAGCAAAACATTTAGAACAGTTTTCTGGCTAATGACCTATTCCCAAACCACTTGCTTCAGGAGCCCCCTTTTTGTGGGTTGTTACTGATAATGTGCAGCTGAATAGTACCAATCTCATTCCCTGAAGGGTGACTGAAATACTTGGAGTGAGAAAGTAAGGAGCAGTGAGTGCTCTTGCTCGCTGAGCAGCACTGGTAGGAACAGCTCCTGCTCCTCTCAGTGGCTGGCAGAAAAGGAAGCAGCAGCCAGATGAGGCAGTTCTGGAGACAGAGGTAACAGCCAGTGCATTGCCACGCTATGACTCCTGCGGGAGCCTTCAATGCAGAGGGCTGGGGAGGGAGACAGTGGCAACATCCATGCCCTGAAGCAGCCAGGGCAGTGTCCCACATGCTCTGCTCTGGCAGAGAAGAGGGTCGTGTCAGGGAGCTGTGCTTTCACACAGGGGGGAGGTTTCTTAATTAATTTGAAATGGAAACATTTGATTGTGTCCAGCATAGAAATTCACTTGTGCTGCCCCACCAACAGTGGCAATGGGCAGCTTTAAAGCCAAGTTGTAGGCAGCAGAGTGTTGTCAGAGCAAACTGGTGCTTGTGGCAGACAGCAATCATGCCCACACCTCTTTCCAAGTACTGTTTTTTGAGCAAGGCTCTCTCTCTGTATCCCGTTTTCTCTCTCTCCACTGCAGATCACTATGATCTGTGAGAGATCACCAACTGTTTCCTCTCCACACTCCAGGAGCTCTGTGGACTGTCAGCGTTTTAGTCTCAACTTCTTGAGAAACTGAATAAGAAAAACAATACCATGCCCATAGACCACTGAGTAAATCACCTCCCAAGAATCCCTTCATTTTCACAAGAACACAATTTCTCCTACTGAGAAAACCCTCTGTGAGCCAACTTGATGCTGAGTCCAGATAATATAAATATGACAAGTTTGTATCATTTATATAAAGCACATGAGTTAAAGTCCCTTGACCAATTGAATGTCTGGTGTGTATTTCTATTTCATTAACAAATTAGTCTGTTGTCTAGGAGAATCAATAAGCAATTTAAGAGCAGAAAGCTCATTACTCTCATTAAATTTGGTATGATTTGCGGACGAGGAACAAGGCTTGCATTTATCAGAAGCCAGCTGAAAGAAAGCCAGAGCACTTCACAAAGATTAGTCAAAATGTCCCAGACTCTGTACAACTTCTTAGAGAGCAAAGAAGAAGAGTTTTTTGAGAGGCTCTCCCCTGTGTGAACCTCTAGTTAAAGAGCACATGGCAGAGTGTCAGGTATTTAAGTGCCCAAGTTTAGCCCTGAACACACTAACTCTGAACCAAGCTGATGCTTTCTGATGTCTAAGAAACATCAGCTTTCTTCACTGAACTAAGACCAGCTGTTCCACAAGCATCCACTCTTGGATAGAAGCATGGATTTATGGCGTATTATTGTTCATGGCTCCATAAGAATGCATAAAGATCCACATCAACTGCACAGACTGGGGCTCACTAAACCGTTTATTTTGGAACAAGATTTTTGCAAATCTTTGAATTTTTTTAAACTGATTTATATATCCTTAAATGCTCCTTACTCATCAGCAAGGCCAACTGCTGACTGTAAATATTATGACTATATTATCTTTATTTTAATTCAGGGAAGATTTTTAGCTGCCTTCAGAAATATTGTGCCTCCTTCTCCATTTCTTTTCTTTAGGAAAGCAATGGACCCTCATTGAATAGTGACTGTTTAAATAAATTGCTTAACTCCCACAAGACCAAAACACTGCAGGACGTGGTAGCAGAGAAACCAGATGTCATCCCTACAGGTACTTATTTCCTGCTATGACTGGGTTACAGGCCTTATGGTTGATTTCTTCACTTATTCTGCACACATGCACAGCACTGTCTCCCTTTGCACTTTGGATAAGCCATTCTTAAGGTGGAGAAGTCTTCTTGTGGCTCTGTTTCCCCTTTTTCTTTTCTCTGTAAGGCTTGTGCTTTTTGTAGTGCATGATAAAGACAGGCTTTCCTCCTCCAGAAGTAATTAAGCTCTTCAATCACTCTCTACAGTAAAACAGGTCCTAAGGCAAAAAGTTTGTTAATGTGTAATGTGTTTCCTCATCTTTGCTTTCGCTCATCATGCAAAGTCTTGAGTGTCTCATCCTGATTATTACAGCTGAGATCAAACTGTTGCCATTCACAGCAACTGTGTCTGTCCTTAATCCACAGAGGACAAAAGCTGACTCAAAAAACCCTTGCAAATTTGCTTTGCCTGTACCTCACTCCCTTCTTTGTATGCCAAATATTATCCCGAGTGCAAGTGAGAACTGAGAAGACTGTTAATGTCATCTGAATAATATTCCCAGCATTCATGTGTATGCTGCAGTCTCCCCAACAGCGCTCCTCCCTCTCTCCAAGCCATCAGAGCAGAGGGGTTTGGGCCAGCAGGACCCTGTAGAGCCCCAAAAGGGAATGAGAAAGCTGTTCTGGCTATGAATATCTTGCATTTGAGAAATATTTCGCTGTGAAAAGTCCTCAGGACATTTCCATCTTCATCTATAAGGTCAAATGGGTCAACAATGGAGCTAACCAGATGGAGGGAGAACCTGGGCTTCCACCCAAAGTCCACCAAAGGAGATTTTATGCGCAGGGGGTTCAAGGGTTTCAAATAGTCTCACCCAGAACTCTGCTTAATGCAAGGCTGTCTCAAGCCCCAGCAATGTCTGGGTAGGAGAAGAATATTCTACCCTTAAACTTAGCGCATTTGATCTACGCTTCACCTCCAAATCGAACATCCAAAGTTAAAAGGATGAAAATGTGAGCTTTAAACAACAGGGAGAAAATTGCCACTATGAGACCAAAACACTCCTAAACTTTGCACCTTGCAACACCGGAAACATTTCTGCCTGAGACTATTTTTCTGGTTTAGCTGGGATTGTGAGATAGAAATCATCTGCTGTATTTCAGCAAAGATGTCAATAAAGCCTCCAAGGTACTCCTGGACTGTTAAGAAATACATTTTGATTCTAAAAAGAAATATCCTTCTACGTCTTTTGGAAGACCACCCCAGTGTTTCATCAGAAAAAAACAAGTCTAAATAAGTACATATATTCTTTAGAAGATAGTGAGGAAAATCTTCCTCTCCAGTACAAACTGAAAAGGGTAAAGAATGAGACTGAATGGGCTGGAGCAGTTAGGAGAGGTGGCTTTTAGTGGAAGATCAAAGTCTAGGGAGTGGATTGCTTCAAGATGTTCCTCCATCTCAACAATGTCTGCAACCTCACTGCTCAGCCATGGACATTTCACAGTGTCCACCCACAGGACTGAAGCAGCTGAACTTTTGCACTAGGAGCAGTGCTGAATCCAGCTGTGCCTGCTGCATTTTATGCTTATTTTATGGTACTTTACAGAACATTTCCAAAGAGTTCTGCTTTCAATAGGTAGGATTTGTTGCAGTGAATTATTTTGCTTCCATGCATTAGGGTGATTTTGATCGATGGAGGTCTGACTCATAACTTTACACTACAGGAATAGGCTGGAGTTTACTGGAACTGAACAATATCAATAAACAGTAACAGTCATATTAAGGCTCTGTGGTTTGGCTCATTTAGCATGCTGGCTTTATTAAAACTGACATAGCTGACATTATGCATCATACAAAGGATATTTGGTAGAATTTGTCAGGTTTTAAAGAAATGCTTTCAAAAATCCTCAAGAATAAGAAGATTAGAAACATTGCCTATATAAACAGTGATGATTTTTTCACTAAAGAACCTCCTCTTCAGAACTCTGGCAAGCTGCAGAAATCCAAATGCTACTTGCAGACCTACCAGGTTTAATTGTGTTTTTAACACATCCCTATTCTGACAGAAAATCTGAATTTTCCCACTCTGAGATAAAATTATTGCTTACAATTTTGATTGAAGAAGTGTCAATTTTTTCTCTCTCAGTAAAAATCTTAGTTTTCAGGTTGAGATGGAGCCAAAACCCTAATGGGAAGTGCACAGAGCACTTCTCACATCACAGGAACATTTCAGCAGCCGAAGCAAAAGGGGAAGAGTTGGTCAAGGAGGGATGATACAATCTTGCAGGTGGCCAGAGTAATGTAATAAGCTACGTGAAGATGTATCAAGTCTGAGGGTTGAGCCCCGACTTCCCTGAGTGGTTTAATAATAGCGAGACAACTTCTTCGGGCATGCTTTGTAAAACAAAAGGTTTTAATAATGACAAAAATAACAAACACTACAGAACAAAAGAAATGTAAGTTGAACACAGTGCAGAGAACACTCTTACACTGCTAAGGCAGTCCAAAAAGGCAATTGAGCTCCTTTGTGCACCTTCATAAATACTTAATGTTTTAGAAGGGACAACTTGCCCCTCTCCCAATAGAGGCAGGTACAGATGTTGAGAAACATTTTTAAAGCCCAACCAGTGCCCCTGTGCTAGCTCTGGGCTAATTACAATGAGAAGGCTACAGAAAATTCTAGTTTAACTTCCTTATATGTTCAAAGGTAAGGAGAATTTTTTTTTCCTTAAATAGAATCACTTGCTTGGATGTAGAAATTCACTCCTGCAGAGGGAGAGGATATTTCTGCAAATTTCCAAAAAATAAGCAGTTGCACTAAAGGGTGGATTCACTAATGATGGTACATCACTAAATTTTGATTTACCCAGGCAGACACCTGAATGCAATCAGGTTTTCCATCTACAAAGAAGTAAAATATTGCAGCAGAGCTTAGGTGGGCTTCACACTAATATGGTGACAGACCTTGGAGAACCTCCAGATGTGAATGACAAATATAAAATGAGGTTTTACTCCGCATTTACAAAGAGGGCACTGCAAAAGGCACCTGGCTGACAATGAGGGTGTGCAGAGCAGAAGCACAACCATCAGGAGCTGATTATTTTTCACAGGTGCACCAAAAAAAGAAGTCAAAAAAGCAAACACTTCCTCCAAGCCACATAAAGGCAACCAGTGTACAGGATCCATCATTCTTTCTCAGCAAAATCTACTGGTCAGACCTGCCAGAGCTGCTTATCTAACCTCTAGCTATAAGTTTAAATTTGGTTTCATGCTAAATAATTTCATTATCTCTCATTATTTTGGTTTCTTTCTCAGTTGTTTTGCTATATTTTTTTTAAATATCTCTCTGCAAATAAATGAAAAAATTAACCAGGACAGTATTGGGGTTTTGCAGAGCAGCTGTTCATATGCCATGGCCTTACCCTCATCCTCATAGTCAGGTGCAGACAACAGCAGGGTGACCTGGCCTGATTACCCTGACCAGGAGAGCCTGGAGGCACAGGGGACAGGGAGAACTGCAGAGCCTGAGCAGCATGTCACAGGGGTGAGACTGCCCCCTCATCAGAGGTGGGTGGCACACACATCTCTGGCCAGTGTGATGGGCTGTGAACACTGGTGCAACGATAGTGGGAGGTCTGGTGAAGAAGTAAACAGAGCACCAGGTGAACAGATGATCAGCTTTCAGGCTGCATCCCTGAGGGCCTGCTGAGGTGCCGCTCAGATGGAGGTGCTGGTCCTCACTCTTGCAGCAGAGCCAGAAGGACAGATGCTGCTGCTGAGTGCCTAAAGCAGTGGAGATATCACTTGGGTCATCTGCTCTTGTTGAGCAGCACTTCTTGGTCCGACAATTCACAAATGCCCCAGGACTTGATGCTAAGCCCAGGGTCTCTCATCTCACACCCTGTGAGACCCACTACCTCCTGGATTTCACTCCTCTCAAGCTGCTTACAAGCCCACTGGCTCTACTTGGCACATGTGAAATTAATGTCAAACCAGAACTCCTCCTGCCAGCAACAGTGCTTGCTCAGCCAGAACTAGATATTAGCTGGGTGATGAGTGCTCATCATGTCCATCATGTCCATGTAGTACCCAAAATATAACCAATGTACACTTTCTCATGTATGACAATCTACACAATGAGAGATAATTCAAATCCAGCAGAGAGGATAGTCCCCACCCAAGTAGGAAAGGGGCCCTGAGGCCATCCAGAGAGCCCTGCCAAGCTGCACATCTGATTTCATGAGCATGGAGCCTCTGCTGCCTCTGTGGAATAAGGGCTGATGTGAGAGGCCTCCAGTCAGAGACAGGGTTGCTACAGACTGGGCAAGAGTCACGCAGAGAACAGGGCAGGGGCAGCATTCTGCAAGGGTTACAGCCAGGGGAGAGCAGCCACAGATGGACAGACACTCCAACTGATAGGAGATCTCTACTTGTGAGGCTTCAGAAGGGATTTGTACTGTGGGGAAATCAAGTGAGTTGTCACAGTATCACATAACAAGCTGAGATGGGAACAAACCAGCTGGTTAGATGTCTGTGGAGTGGGTAGCCTGGAAACAACATTCACTCAAGGAGGAGACATGCATGAACTGACCAGCTCTGCTGACATCCAATCTCACAGCCTATCCAAAAGGCATCCTTCTATGTAAACATAATGAAAGATCTGCTGCTCAGAAAATATGCTCATAAACTTACTTTGATCTAGAGTTAAAGTACTTATAAAAAATTGCTGTCTGGGGTCCCAGTGTAAGTGCTATCAGCATACTGTGAGCCAACACTGAGAAAGTTATTCTGTTATAATCTCAGAGAAAAGAAAATACATAAGAAATATGCTTTAATGATATGCCCTACAAACAAGCCATGAGAAATATCTCATGTAGGTTTCCTGGAATACCTGCTAAACAAGAGTCATCAAAGACTAAGAGTCCACAGAGCACTTGTTCTATTGAATGTTAATGTCCCTGAACTCCTTGAAAGCAGATAAATAACAAGAGATACATCACTTGGCAATTTTTACCCAACTGCAAAATAGATATTACAGTTGCTTTGGTAAATTAACTGTAAATTTCACTTAAGGAGAACATCCTTAAATAAGTTTGTGCTCTCCATTCACTTTTAAGAGTCTCTAGCAGCATTCCTCATGCCCCTGTGACAGTCCTCCATCCCCTCCAAAAAGGACTCACAGAATCTCCTTAGAGATCCTGGGTTGAGACAGCAAGGTCAGGATATTGGGAGCAAAAGCTTAGAATCAATCTAACTGCATTGTCATACCTTGCACTTGTTTCAGTGGAGCTCATCAAATGAGATGGAGATTCTCTAAAGAAAAGAATTTGCATTGGTGGCAAGAGGAGAATTAAAAAAAAAAAAAAAAAAGAAAAGAGAGAGACATAGTAAGTAGACATAGTAAGTAAAGGAAGAAAAAAGGAAAATCAGTGCTCAGTATTGGTTTTGACTGAGGTTTTTGGTGGAGGTACCGGACCTGCTCTCCAACGTGAGTTTTGCTTTGGAATCCTCTACTGGATCTTGAACATTTGCATTAAAAGCGTGAGCCTACAACAATCCTTTTCTGAGTTCTGTGACCATGACACCATTGCAACTTAAAGCTTAAAATCTCTTTGCTGTGTTATTTTGGCAGAGAAATGCAGACTTTGCATACCCATGAAATTCAACTGGGTATGAATTAGCTGTGATAGCTTTGGGCATTTGTTTGCCTTTCAGCACACAAAGCCCTTTTACTTTGATACCTGTCATTAGCTGCTGTTATGCCTTTTCTCCCCTTTATCTGACAGTATTTATAAATATATTTCTATATGTTTACTCCTGTTTAAACAGTCATTACTTGGTTCATTTTACTAATATAAATCTGTAAGTTTTGCCCAACAAAAACATTTGAAATGTGGTTCTGGTTAGTATTTATCTGTTTTCTCAAAGTAGCAAAGATCTAAAACTCTTAGGTAGAACAGCTGTGTGTGTTAGATTCCTTGGTTTGGACAATGCTTTGAACACAATTTACATTTCATTTCATAGACTTGCTCATGCCTGAAAAAGAAATAACCTGATCAATTATTTACAGTTGCTGCCAGTTTAAGTAATGTCTGAAATGCTTTGTAGATGAGTGGAAGTTTTCAGATTATTTTTGGTGCCATGACATACTGCTGTACATAACCCAGACTGAAAAATAACTGACAGCCTTTGGCATCTTGGAGATAAGCAGTATCAGCCACCATAAAGTAGTGGACTGTGTCTCATGAGTAAAACAGACTCTGGCAGTAGCTTTGGGAGAGAAAAGCTGATATTCTTCTAACAATTGTGTTGCTAACACATTTTTATTTTCTTTTGATTTAGCCTTTAGATGATTGTTTTCTTCTTTTTTTGCTACTGACCTTTTCCTTTGGCATGCTGGGCGTAGTCATCCAGTCTATTTGAGAGCATAACTGAAAAGTAAGGTGACCAGGAACAAAAGGGATTTCAAATGCATGAAGTAATTTTGTGGGTTTAGTGTCTCTTCCCTCCCTCCATCACTTTGGAAAGAGGAGGAAGTTTCCCCCTCTCCAGCTGCTGAGAGAGGCCCCTGGCACTGTGTCAGCCCAGAGCCACTGTGCAAGAGCTTGAGCAGCCCTCAGGAGGGGAATCTCTCACCATGGAGGTGTGGAGCCATTGCAGCATTTACCCTCACCCTGCAGCAGCCAGCAAGGGCCTGCTGCCAGGGATCACCAGAGGGGGAAACACCATGAACCACCTGAGACTGACAGGGATGCTCTGTGTGCAGAGCTGCCTTTGATGCTCTGAGCTATTTATCAAGTAGCTGCAAAACATGGAGCCCCAGTGCCTGGCTGAAAAAATGTGCCAGGAAAACTGGAAGCAAATTAAGAGCACATTTCAGAGCAGACTGCATCCACTGTGTTGCTGATAATAACAACACATCAGATGAGATGTCTTGGCACAGGAGAAAAGTGAGAATGGATGTCTGCACCCTCCTCAATTATTTTCTCATCCTGTTCTCCTTTAGTGCACCCATATCTATGCACTGTTGCTGTGTACTCGGCACAGGGGAAACCTCTGGGTACTTTAAGTCACAAAAGAATTACAGACACTGTGTGTGCATGTAAGTCTGTCAGATGGTAAAAGCATCACTGGTCTCAAACTGCTAATATAGGGGTAACAAATCAGTTGCAATAAAACCTTTCTGGAGATGTCAGATCTGTATGATAAATACATATTCACATGCATAAATTAGATATAGATAGATATAGATGTAGATGATAGATATAGATATAGATATAGATATAGATATAGATATAGGTATAGGTATAGGTATAGGTATAGGTATAGGTATAGGTATAGGTATAGGTATAGGTATAGGTATAGGTATA